>BRDA01067862.1:0-13598 GCA_036984385.1 Crenuchus spilurus | reverse complement strand
AGAAAAAGAACATTATACCAGCAGTAAAATATGGTGGTGGTACTGTGATGGTCTGGGTCTATTTTGCTGTGTCAGGACCTGGAAGACTTGCTGTGTTAAATGGAACTATGAATTCTGCTGTCTACCAAAATATTCTGAAGGAGAATGTCCACCTCTGCAAGGTGCAAGTCCACCAAAACAAAATGAAGACTTTGGAGTGGCCTAGTCAAAGTCCTGACCTGAATCCTATTAAGATGCTGTGGCATGACCTGAAAAAGGCCGTTCATGCTCGAAAATACTCCAGTGTGGCTGAATTACAACAATTCTGCAAAGATGAGTGGGCCAATTCTGCAAAGATGAGTGGGCCAAAATTCCTCCACAACTCTGTAAAAGACTCATTGCAAGTTATCGCAAATGCTTAGTTGCAGTTGTTGCTGCTAAGGGTGGCCTGACCAGCTATTAGGTTTAGGGGGCAATCACTTTTTCACACAGGGCCATGTAGGTTTGGATTTTTTTTAATAATAAACACCTTCATTTAAAAATAGCATTTTGTGTTTACTTGTGTTGTCTTTGACCAATATTTAAATTGGTTTGATGATCTGAAACATTTAAGTGTGACAAATATGCAAAAAAACAGGAAGGGGGCAAAGACTTTTTTCACACCACTGTATATAACATCATCTCATTTTTAAAAAGTGAAGAGAATTTGTTTGACATGGTATCGGTTCTTTAAACATATACATGCCCAGCTCCTCACATGTCCAAAGATGATCTGGTTTACATTGTGTGGGTGTGGTGGACACTGGCTGATGGCACTGTGTTGTTCCACTTTCCTTTTTCATCCTGGCCGGGTCACGAGGAGACAGAATTGGGCCCCCGGGGGCCGCTGTGGTTAACAAAGGGGAGGGGGAGTAATTTCTCTACTGTAATATGACAGCTGAGATGAAAAAAAAACTCAGTCTAGGCAGTGATGGAAAGAGGAAGTTGAGGGATGGCTGGGTTTTCCCAGTGGAGAGCGGCAGGAGGACAGACTGTGATTTACAGTAAGTGAGTGGACAGTGTTAGCCACAACCGAGTGTGAAGTGCAGTGGGTGCCGGATCAGGAGTGTCTGTAGTGGGTCATGAAGCTGGAGAAGTTGGAGAGGCTTTGTAGGCGAGCATGGAGGAGCTGCCAGCAGGTCTGTGGTCATTTACATGTACAGGATCAAATAGACATGGGGGAACCATGACCTTCACCCAATGTACCAATGAAACACATGATGTTTGAGTAACAGGCTAACCTGGTTAGCATGCTGCATTCAACTTAACTCAAAACTGGGAAGTTGAGTCATTTTGAAACCTGCGCCATGTTTGTGCTGCAGGTTGGGTAAAAACATGGTGTTTTACCAAGTGTTGGCAACAAGCTAGTCAGCTAACATTATTGATAGTGAAGGTTCATTCATGAGTGTTACAGATTTCATCCATTAATGCATGTGTTCTGATTGATTTTAAGCAAATCTTTTCAAACTGTAGCAGTGCTGCTTTTCTAAAGTTTTTGAGTAGATTGATTCCCAGTTACACTGCGTTTTGAGTGAGTTGATTCCCAGTTACACTGCGTTTTCTTTTGGTTTTCCGGAGTTTACAAGCTGTAGTTAAAACTACAGTGGAACCTTGGTTGTCATTTGCCCTGCTTATCGTACAATTTGGTTATCATAAAATTTAAATTAAATTTAAATGTTGCAAAAAGTGGGGATGCAGGAGTAAAACACCCCCACCCTTAAAAAAACACAGCAAAAACAGATACTAATTTTTTAAGTACATTTATATTGAACTGTAAATGTGTCTAATGCAAAACCAAGGTAAATTCTTAAAACTTAAATGGGACATCAATCACTATATGACATCGTATGTGTGTGTGTGTGTGTGTGTGTGTGTGTGTGTGTAAAGAAACACATTAAGACACATTTAACAGTTTAGTGATATTTAATCATTTAACAAAACAAAATAACTGATGAGTGTGAATAGCAGAACATTACAACTGTCACAATTACTTGTTCAGAAAAATATTCAGTAAATATTACTATCTATTACAGCCTCAGTGTACGCTCCATTCATAAATGCTTTATTGACATAAAATATGAGTAAAAGTAAGTAATCTGTAATGATTTAGAAGACTTTTAGTTTTATTTTAGTAAAATACAGTGAGGTCACATTTTGATAGACACCTGTCAGAATGTGTGACCTCTCTATTACAGCCTCACTGTAAACTGTAGTCATAAATGCTTTATTAACATAAAAATATGAGTGAATATAAGTAACCTGTAAAGATTTAGAAGACTTTGAACTTGAATTTACTGAAGTACAGTGAGGTCACATTTTGATAGACAGCTGTCAGGAAGTCTAACCTCTGGATAAAGGCCTAATTATTAGATTTTACTTTTTGTGTCACCCAAGAAACCTGTGTTTACAATAACTACATAAATAAAATGTATTTAATTAGCAGATAAAAGATTGGGGTGCAGATTCACTTAATATTTTTTAAGTGTTCACATATGCTTCCCTAATGCTTTGTACTGTGAGAGAGAGAGAGACAGAGAGAGAGAGAGAGGTCAGAGCTGTGTTACTACAGAATATAATGTTAGTCACGTCAGTCTTTATTCACTAACTCATGAACTTTATGGAGTTGTGTGCATTAAAACCTCAGCCTGAGGACGTTTTTACAGATATTCATGTCTACGAACTTTACGAACGAATTCATGTTTACGAACGAATTATCAGCGTGAACATTAAATGTAAATATGAGTGTTGATGATCGCTAAGCTTTCCAAATGCTGTGAAAATAATTAAAACCGCGTCTAGATACGTAATCTGCGTAGTGCGCTCGTGCATGTGAACAGAAATGCTGAAATAGCACCTCCGATTTCGGTGTAACACCTGTTCATGCCACTTTTCAATGAAAAGAAAAACAAAATCGAAAATGAGCGTTTGTAATTCGTTTTTCCATTTCTCGTTTTCTGCACAAAATGGGAAATCGGAAAACGGTTCGGTGCTTTCTTTCTTTCTCGGGATGTACCAAAATACAGATTTTGCCACTCCTAATATTGTAGCAGTTTCTCAGATGGTTTTTTATTGTTTTTGCAGCTTATGGATGGCTTGTTTCACCTCTCTATATAGAATTAGAAAGTTTTTGGCAATTTGACGTGTTGGTCTTAAATTTCACTGAGAATAATCTTAAAAGGTCTTAATAAGGTCTTATATTTAACTCACTGAAACCTGCAAGAACCCTGAGGTAAAGACTAACACAGTTAACAAATACAAGAACTAAAGTCACCCAAATGTAAAAATACATCAGCAAAACCCACTCAGACCACATTCAGATCTTAACACAGCATGTCTTACACATTGTGTGTTCTTGTCCACACATTTGCAGCAGATGTGAAGTACAGAAGTACTTCAGACTTGTTGTCAATTAATTATTTAACTTCTTCATTTCAAACATGCAGTATACTGAACATTTCTATGGGTTTTATAACTCGGCTGCATGTTTTACATTGTCACACCCACTTTTATGCATTCATGCACAACTCTGGCTTTCTACTGGTTGGTCATAGACATTGGTGTTTTTTAAGCTTCTTGATAAAGGAAATTGTTTAAGTTTTTAGGGCAAACATTTTGTGTCAAGCTATGTTTGATGTGGAATGAATATATTGAATGTTGCTATAAACAAGATAATTTATATGTGTTGGATATCTTTGCTTATGTTTAGCTTTCATTAGGGCTCAGAAGAGGAAATGTACTCAGAAATAATAAATAATAATGGTAATGATAAATTGTAATAATAAATATGCAATTGACATGCTTTTAATTCCAAATGGCCAGTATACTGGACACTGAATACATCACCATGCAAAAGTTTAAGACATATTTTAACACCGTTTAAAAGTTTCTGAATTGTTCAATCTCAGGAGTGAGGAAGTTAAGTGGCAATTAATGGATTACTCTTTGATGAACACCAAGTATAGGAATTTAAGTCAAATGTAATTCGTATTTAATTGAATGTTAGTTAAATGCATTGGGAGTGCTGCCTTTTTTTAACAACAGCAAATAACTCCATTAAAGAGGCAAAAGATCTGTCTTGTGTGGCTCTACAGGGGCGTTTGTTTTGCTGGAGAGGGAAACTGTTGATAAGATCATGGGAAATGTTTTTCCTGCCGTAGCTGACAGTATTCCCACTGCAGTTTAGAGTTGAAACAGCCGTGGTGGTAATGGATACAGCCATGTGAACCTTAATCATCACAAATTCCATCTTACATTTCTCTGGTTGTGTTTTTGTTAATGTATGAAAAATCCACAGAATTCCTGCTTACACAACCATTTCCAGCCTCTGCCTATCAAAAGGCAGTCCAGCCTGAAACACTTCAGTGTGAACGTGATGTAGACAGAAAGGGTGAATATATACAATAAACAGAGCTGGGCGATATGGCCAAAAATTTTATCATGATACATTTTTCTATATTAATCAATCTGTAATTATCACGATATAAAATTTTCTAACACGGTCATAGTTTTAAACAACATCTTTCTCAAAACATCAAACTAAATACATGAAATGTTACTATTTAAAATATTAAAATGTTTACTGACAGAACATGATATTGTAGGGTCCGACTGGACGTGTTGAAAGGATGGACGAGAAAGACGTTTACTATCGTCGCTTTATTGGTGAAACTTACAATGATTGCTGTCATCCGCAGACACTCCAAAATAACAACAGGCTAGAGAGCCAAGCTAACAGGCTAATGCTAGCACTCGGGCTGACACACACACAGCAAGCCCCTGTGAGCCGAGCGCTGGAGAGGAGGAGCTAATAAGCAGCAGTATTAGACTTCTGAACTCCCTGTCAAGCTGCTTAGACGTGAAATGGAAACAAACGTTAATGCTTATCGAATTCTATTGTTCCGGCTTGTCATCGAGGGAAAAAATCGATATCATTTTATTGCCCAGCACTAACAATAAACAAACTGTTTTTTGTTTTTTAAAAGCAGTACATTTTGATTTCACTGTTTTTGTGAGGTCTCAAAGACCAGCCCACGTCAGTGTGGCTCCACCCTTTTAGCCCACATCAGTGTATTTCTACCCGTTTAGCCCACGTCAGTGTAGCCCCACTCATGTTTCTCTGAAATACTCTTCAGTATATCTCTCTTGTTGACCACTGGCAGCGGCCATTAATTTTCTGAGTATTGCAGCTTAAACTGTAACTAGTGCTGATGTTATTATTCATTATGTGAATAGAGGTCAGCATACAGTCCAACTGTGAGTTTAACCTGGAAATGTTCCTGACTTTTTTTTTTTTTTCCTCCCTCAGAAATGCTTTGGTGAGATTTTATGTGCAGCCTTTTTGAGTTTCAGTTAAACTTATTTATTTATTTATTGTTATTATGTTATTATGATTGTTATTATTATTGTTATTGTTATTTAGTTAGTTTATGGAGTAAATTTACTTACATGAGGCAACTTTTTCAACTGATGGCTAAAGGCCACTTTAGTGTAACAGACATCTCTCCATCTTTCTCTCTCCCTCCTCCCTTGCTTTTTTGACTCTTTTAATTGTCTTTTATTTTCTTTCTCCATTTGTTCTGCCTATTTTCCTTTAGGTTCTTTATCCTCTCACAGTCTGTCTTTTTTGTTTTTTTTAGTTAGATCAGCTGGTAGTGGATGTGGCGAAGGAGACGAGAGATATGGAAATGAAACACTCTACCATTCAGCAAAAGGTAAAATCAGTTTTTATATCATTCACTCTTTATCCCTCCATCTTGAACTCCTCTATCACACACAGCCTGTGCTGAGTTTTTCCACAGAGTGATATGGAGCAGTCAGTTAAACCTTGTGACTGCTCACTGAGCTCCATTTGTGTACATATGCTAACTCACTTAACCAAGTCAGTTTTATTAACTTTTAACTCCATTGCCTCTCAGCCTTAAATGACTCAACTCAGGTTCCTCTTTAACTGACTAATGACTTGGTTCAGATTCAGCCTTAACTGACTTAAGAGGTTTGCCTTTACCTGACTTGTAACTTGAGTCAAGCTTTGGCTTAAATGACTTGTGACTCGGCTCAGACTCATCTTTCTCACTTTTGACTTGATTCAGATTCAGAACTTACATGACCATTGACTTTGTTTGAACTCATCTTTAAACTACACTTTTTTGTGAAATTCAGCCGATGTCTCCTGGTCCGTTCCGAGAGTACACAGTTCTGGTTCTGTAAATAAGAAACAAGCAAAGTAGCTCTGACAAAACAATACATCACTCTTCCAGCCAATCCAGGGAGTTCATGCACAGGATGGGGGAAGGGGAGGGGCTACATTCTGAACTCCATGTATTCTAAAAAAGGAGAGATGACTGAGAAACGGCTAAAAAGGAGAAGATCTGAAACAAAGATTGCAAAAGAAGTCAACATTCCCGTCAGCCAGGACAACACCGAAATTTCGTAAAAACACTTATATAAGTCTGTGAGTTATAATTTCTAATTTATACATTTCTAATTTTATCTTAGAAACAAAAACGTAAACCTTGAAAGATCTTCTTTTCAAATACATACAGCTTGAATCAAAATATATTTTAGATATTTGTAAGAGGAGCTTAAATAAGCAGAAACATGTTTTTCAGAGCAAATGAAGAAAGACCTCTCACCTTGAGTGTTCACACCTATCTCATAAATATTTGATCTAATAGCCACTGAATGAGTGAAACACGTCAACTCACTTTAATTAAGCTTTAGAAATAAAACCACATAGAATTTCTAAAAACTGTAATGGGCACTGTGTAGCCAACACCTCTGTTTATTCAGTTCTGAGCTCAAAAGTCTTGGCTAGAAATGTTTAGAATGTTTTTTTTTTCACAATATATCAGCACAACAGGTTTTTGGAAAGTTTAGAGCAGAATTTATCAAAATATAGACTTATGACACTCTTACTGTCGAGGCATGTCAGACTACATCAGAGTGTCTGAAAACCCTCAGACTTCAGAGGGGTTAAGTTGTAAAGACCAGCAAGGCTGAAGATTTCCTGTTTGTTGACTTGTCAAATTTTCTAACCCTTGACTGTAACTGCTGTGCCATTTAATGTGAAACTTAAACATTTGTTAAGAATCTACAACCCTGAAATGTAATTGCTGCACTATGTAAGATGGAGCAGTATTTTTTACAGAAAGAAGCTGACTTCAGATTCATTGAGAGCTAAAAGGCGTGAAATGGGATGAGGAAGCTGCTGATTAGCCTCCACCTCAGTGATTATAGCTACAGTTTGCTAACGCATCATTTATCCTTTAACTTTAGCCTTTGTTCTCTCTAACATTATAAATGATTTTATTCATCCATGCAAAGTTTTTCAAAAAAATCTTGCTAGTTCAGTGTTGAATCCATGAATTTCGAGGGTATTGCTTTTGAAATATGTATTTGTTTTGCTGTTGACTTCAAAAAGCAACAATCTTTGTCCAGAATTGATGACTGCACTTTGAATTAAGGCACAGATAAGTTAAGTCACAACTAAGGGGTGAGAGGCAATAATAAAAAGAGTCAACTGTGAAATAACAAGCTAATTTTGTTCACAACAGCACTGATGTTTTTTTCAGCATTTAATGCAATTTATTCCTTGTGATGTGGCTATGAAGCATTGCTGGTTAAGATTCAGACAAGAAAATGTTACATTTCTGACCTCTAGTGGATGTTTTTTAGACTAACATACCTATACTGATTGGTAGAGATGGTACAATCACATTGTGTTAAGTTCAACACCTTCTGCAGTAGGATATAGTGACTCAAATGTGATGAGAGAGAGAGAGAGCGAAAGAGAGAGAGAGAGAGAGAAAGAGTGAGGTTGTAAGTTGATCTTTATCTGCCAGTGTGCCATAAACTTGCCATCATTTATAATTCAGTTTGGGGTCGGAAGCACTTGCTCAGTTACTGAAGCAAGCAGCATGATGACCTCATCTCGGTGAAAAGGAAACAGTGTGTGTGTATGTTTGGATGATCCTTTATGATCAAGCATGGTTTGTGCCCCCTTATTAAATTCTGTGAAAATGAATTAACACATCCTCTAGAGAGTAAACAAATATTCATAATTTATATCTAAAATATAACATTTATTATGCTTTTGCACATGACATATTTCTATTTATAAGCCAATTATCTATTGATCCATCCATCTTCTTAGCCACTTAACTTTCATTAGGCAACCCTTCATCAGGTGCTGAAGCAGGACATTACACTATTTCAACCAAATGCAGGAGAGGGCTATATATCTAATCTAATTAAAGATTAGACCCCTGTATATTTAAAGGGCAAACATACATACAAAGGTTTAGCTCTTGTTTTAAGGGCTGAACACCTACACATTCAAGAGGTAAACAGCTACTGTATATATAAGGGTTAAACATTAATTTAATTAAATGTTAAAAAATCCATGCATGAAAAGGCCTAGATAACTTTATATTCAAGAGTTAAACACTTATTAATTTAATAGTTAAATGTATACATTTAAGCATTAAGGATATGTATATTTAAAGGTTGAAGATACACTTGTATAGGTTTAACATCTGTTAAAATGGTATGCTTTGAAGAGTTAAAATGTTATTTATGTAAGAGATAAAATGGTACGCCTGTAAGAGTTAAAATGTTATGCATGTAAGAGTTAAAATGTTATGCATGTAAGAGTTAAAATGTTATGCATGTAAGAGTTAAAATGTTATGCATGTAAGAGTTAAACTGGTATGCATGCAAGACTTAAACGGGTATGCATGCAAGACTTAAACATATCCATCTGGGTAACATCTGACTTGTCCTTGAGTGCTGATGTTTGGAGCGACGCTTTTGTCTCATCTCTCCCTCCCCCGCTTTCAGCAGCATGCTATTTTTATTTTCTCTGTCTGTCTCTCTCTCCCTCTCTATCTCTCTCTGTTATGTATCAGCATTTCTAACCTGCTGTCTACCCGTTCTCCCCCTTTCTCTCTGCTCTCTCTCACTCTCGCTCTCGCTCTCGCTCTCTCTCTGCTTTCTCTCTCTCTGCTGTCTCTCTCGCTCTCTGCTGTCTCTCTCTCTCTCTCTCTCTCTCTCTCTCTCTTTTTCTCTCTCTCTCTCTTTTTCTCTCTCTCTCTCTTTTTCTCTCTCTCCAAGGCTACTCTGCAGGTGAGTTTTTTCTTTTCCTCTTTTAACTGAGCTTTTGTCCTGAGTGTTTTTTTTTCTGTGTTGCTGTAAGTGACCATTAGCACGGCATGAGGTCAGTAGGACTGCATGGCATCACACGCTTGTGTAATTGTCTCTGACTTCATCACTGCGAAGCACTGATGTTTACTGGAATTTCAGTCCAGACATGTGTGGCGTTGTGTTACAGCAGCTTTTCTCTGAGATACTCAGCCTGAGACACTGGAGATACTTGACTGATGTGAGCACTGTTCTGGAATAAGGATTATTTTAATTGTATTATCCATCCTATTTGACACTTTCTTCTTTGATTTCTTAAATTTGCTGACCAATAATTTACAGGTCGAACTGAGCAACTGACTCAGGTTACAGATCATTGTTAACACTTAAAATCTGCAGGAATTATTGCCAGAAGGACAATATTCTAACACCATGTTATAAACATGAATAAATTATTAAATAAATCCAATATGTGTGACCAACAAATGTTGTTTTGATGTCATAAACAATACAAAACAGAAAAAAACTTAAACCTCCACTATAATGAGATTCAAGTCAGAAATAGTTAAACATAATACAAATAATGTGGCCACAACATATTGTCATAAGTACAAATTATGATATCATTCTCATGTGTTAATAAGTTGTGGCCACAATATAATTATCTTGTTCTCACACTTAATTAAGTAATGGGGATCTATTAGGATCTTGTTCCTCGCTCACATAAACAAGTCAAGACCACACATTATTTAGATTTTTAGGTATGTCACCAGCAGGGTTCTATGTTTATGGTGTATAAGGTAGTTTTTATTTTGTAAAGTACCAACATTTTTATATAAAATGCCTCTGAATTGCATTCATGTGTATGTAGTAATTGAGATGTAAACAATCATTTTGGGTGAATTGATGTAAAATTCTCCATTCTATAGAAACTTTCTTTACATTTGCAATTTATTTACAACAGTGGTAATAGAAACCAAATATCAAAAAATATTATTTTATTTACTCTCCAAAACCACCAGGTAATCTACTCTGTTGCCTTTGTACTCCACCACCATGAACAAATGTAAAAAAAATATGTCCTAAAAACTATTATAACTCGACGTTTGGTTCCTACCACCACCACTGAGTGTGTTTACATGCACTTATTAACCCAATGATGCCCAAAAGATCAGATTTCTGTTTAAATTTGTTTGTTTACATGTTCTTGGGTTATCATATCATTTCAAAATGAGTCTGACAGTAATCAGATTTCTGCTTCACATCTGGCCAATAAACCAACAGAAGAAGCATCATGTGACATAAATGTAAACTTCCTTCTGTAGAGTTTTGTAAACAAAGACCCACATTACTGTCA
Organism: Crenuchus spilurus; assembly: GCA_036984385.1. Taxonomy (NCBI): domain Eukaryota; kingdom Metazoa; phylum Chordata; class Actinopteri; order Characiformes; family Crenuchidae; genus Crenuchus; species Crenuchus spilurus. Next base: position 3,085 of record BRDA01067862.1, on the reverse strand, counting down.
CATACTTTTTTATGTTTTCAATTGAGGCCTAACACCACCCATCTTACAGTTTTCGCTGACTCACTGCAAAGACGGAGTCCAGCTTTTATTTTATTTAATTTTTAATAAGCCTTTACTTACTTCTTTAAAAAAAAACATAAATTTTGTCTGTGAGCTTCTTAAAATGGCTCTGTTTTTTAATTTTCTTCAATCTAAAAGTATTTTGTTGCCATGTTACAGGTGCTGCTTTAAAGTCAAATCAGTGTAAGAGTAAACATGCACTAAGAAATCTGATTACTGAGCTAAGGTCCAGCTCTCTTTATTGGATTTCTTGATCAGTTTTCTCAGCCATACTCCAGCTGTTCCAAGAGACATTAGACTTTTTAACTCTGCCAGTGTTATGGGGGGGAGGCCACTGTGGACCGAGTTAAATCTTAAATCTTAAGACAGCTTTTACAGGCATCATTACATTTGTTTGTATGTACATGTTGATTTGAATGTACAGGAGTATACATATTCAATGTATATTCAGTATACATACAGGGATTAGACAATGAAACTGAAACAGCTGGTTTTAGACCACAATAATTGATTAGTAGGTGTAGGGCCTCCTTTTGTGGCCAATACAGCGTCAGTTCATCTTGGGAATGACATATACAAGTCCTGCACAGTGGTCAGAGGGATTTTAAGCCATTCTTCTTGCAGGATAGTGGTCAGGTCACTACGTGATGCTGGTGGAGGAAACCGTTTCCTGACTCGCTCCTCCAAAACACCCCAAAGTGGCTCAATAATATTTAGACACAAAGACTTGCTGTCTTGGTCACAGATGTGCCAGCAAGACGTGCACCAACAATTTGTCCTCTTTTGAACTCTGGTATGTCACCATAATGTTGTGTGCATTGTAATATACTATATAACTGTGCTCTTACCTGCTAACTGAACCTTCACACTCTGCTCTTACTGGTGCAATGTGACATTAATGAAGATTGGCCACCAGACTGGTCCAATTTAGCCATGAAACCTCCCACACTAACATGACAGCTGTTTCAGTTTCATTGCTATGTCCAACCCCTGTATTTACATAGTTATTTATATTGACTCTTGATATACAATTACTAGTAATCTACCTACCTACCCTGCCTTTCCTTCTTTCCTTCCTTCCTTCCCTACCTTTACTTCTATCTATATATCTATGAGCGCTTGAATAATCAGATAACAGCAGAAATTCTATTATGATCAGAGTATTAAGTGCAGGTAAATGCACTCAGTGATTTCTCTACACTGTGTTTCACATGAAACCACTCTGAATGACTTTGTTTACATCTTAACCATTTAATTATGCCCAGACTTCTAAATGGACTTTAATTTGAAGTATAATGTTAATAGTTTGTAAGCTTACAGTGGCCCCCTGCCTACACTCTGTATTTAATATTTAATGCAGTAGTTCCTCTGTGTGTGGTTATTCTAGCCTGCTAGCTAAAGCTAGTGCAGATGCAGGTGACTTTTGTACAATGCTGTGGCTTCCTGGAGGGGGCAGGGCCAGAGTAATTACATCACTGAGACATGCACATGCACACAGTAGTGCACAGGAGCGTGGCTGATGGTGATGGAGTGACAGGACTTCTCAGTCCACCCATCAGGCATGAAGATCTTCAGCCGCTTTCACTATGTCTGGTATCTGGTGAGTTAGAATAAGGGCAGCTTTTATTTCTATAGCATACACGATTACATCTTTAAATAGATTCTTTTTTTAAAACGTATTGATGTGATCAGTGATAATTATTGTGTGGTATCATGCTTATTATTTCTCACTGGTAGCTCATTGAAACAAGTGGAGAAATTGTTAGAACTGGAGACTTTAAACTCTCAGTATTGGTAAAAAAAATATTTCACATGTATAACTAGTTACAGTCAAGTGCAAAACATTTCAAATGAGACAGCTTGTTGATGGTGAACGTTGGTGTAAAGTTTCTTTTTATTATTCTAAATTTAACCCACTGCAAAAAATAATGTTATAACGTTTGCAGTTTTTTCTCCAACATGTTAAATGCAGTAAATAAAGAGTAATTTTGTGCAAAGTTAAATGTGCAAAGGAATTTGTAGTTTCACCAGAGTTCACTAAAGTTTTGCACAGACACAGAGGCTCTATTTTACATTGGACTAATTTTCCAATAGTTGCATTAAAAGATATTTGCAGTAGCAGAAGTAATAAAAGCTCTTCTGACAGGTTAACACAGTTATAAATGTGTCTCTGTGTGTTCTGTATGTTCTGTGTATCTTTGGTTCTCTTGTACATGGTTTTCACTAACTGGTGTGCATGTGCGCATGTGTGTGTGTCTGTGTGTGTGTAAGCAGTTGTCTGTTGCCATGTGGCACATTCTTTGAGTTAAAGTGATAAATGATTAATAAATAGTCTTGTGTGTTATATTCTGCTCATTTAGGTTAATCTGACAGGTAATACATGACATGCTGCTAGTTAGCATTGTGTTAACTGTGTGCCTGAATCTCACCATAAACTGTCCTGAGCTGTTCAGTAATCTGATAGATGGACGTCTTAGTGTTCTCTGATGTATGAAAATCTGTAAAACTTTAAAATGGTCGGTTGTTGTCGTTTTCCTGGTCTGCATTGCAGAGGGCAACAGAGCATGAATCTGAACCTGATGTCACTTCTCAGTTTAGTCCCCTCTGGGCCGGTGTATGTACGTTCTCTTCTTTGTCAGTCTTCAGCCGCTTTCACTATGTCTGGTATCTGGTGAGTTAGAATAAGGGCAGCTTTGATCTCTAAAGCATACACGATTACATCTTTAAATAGATTCTTTTTTAACACGTATTGATGTGATCAGTGATGATTATTGTGTGGTATCGTGCTTATTATTTCTCACTGGTAGCTCATTGAAACAAGTGGAGAAATTGTTAGAACTGGAGACTTTAAACTCTCAGTATTGGTAAAAAAAATATTTCACATGTCTTTGTTTCTCTTGCACATGGTTTCCACTAACTGGTGTGTGTCTGTGTCTGTCTGTGTGTGTCTGTGTTTGTCTCTCTGTCTGTGTGTGTGGGTCTGTCTGCAAGGTGTGTGTGTGTGTGTGTGTGTGGGTCTGTCTGC
>BRDA01067861.1:0-12214 GCA_036984385.1 Crenuchus spilurus | reverse complement strand
AAGATGATGGATGGATGGATGGATATTATATCAGAACTCCTGTGTCATGATACTAATCATATTGACAGGCTCTTAGTAACACACAGCTCTAATTTCATCAGGTTCTGAAAATTCTTCATGTCTGTAAGATGTCCGATTCAGATCGGGGTGGGGATTTTGTGTAAATCTGTCTGTTTTTAAACTTTCACCAACAGTATGGTAAAATCAGAATTACATAAATGTATTGACTACATGTGACCAGGGTTCTAAATTAACACCTACCAACCCGCCAAATGGGGGTAAAAAATCATTTTGGCGGGTGTTAATAAAAACTTACTAGCCAATTTTGCCAGTGATGCAAGAGGTATTACATGCATGATACATAAGGCTCCGTTCTCGGTCATTTATCCCCTGGCAGTACTTCCTACATTTCCCATGAACACTATATGCCTTAACGCTACGTCAGGGGTGCACCGGTCGATCGCAAAGGTAGTGTAGGGTAGATCGCATGGCATTAAAAAAATAGACATCAGCCTATTATCCGTCCTCGCCACCAAACGTATGGCCTACACAGTGCTATCCGGCCCCGGCCTCGGCATGTTAACAAAGGGAAGGAAAAGTATCCTAACGTTAGGGCGTCTCTCAATCTTTCTTCGATGGATTTCTGCGGTATTCTAATATTCATGTCACTCATGTCCATGAGGTTTATTGATGACCAGCTCTGTTTACGGAGTTGCGTTCAGGGTTGCCAGTTCCCCCAAATCCTTCAGCCAGAAAACTGCCATACACAAACTGATACCATCTAAATAAAATCTATCTATCTATTGATAAAATCTAAAGCACCCAATCACAAAAGCATAAAAAATAAATCATTATATTGGTCATTTTCTTTTCTATTTAGTGAAAAAATCCCTGCATCCCCCCCTCGGAAGGTTTACCAGTGAATGCATTTTCACAAACCTGCCAACCATGGTTGCGATCGTCTTTTTACAAGAATATAATACTTTTATTATATATTTGTATTTATATATTACAAGGAAAAATATGATTGCCAGATCCCCAAAAACCTCCAGCCTAATGCGTGACAGAAAACTATCTCGCATGACAATTACAAGGCGAGTGGAAGATATGGGGAAACATCTCCAATCAAAACTAAGGGACAAAGCTGCACGTTTTGAAATGTTTTCTACTGCCGCTGATGAGTCCACCAACGTATCTGATACCGCCCAACTCTTGGTATTTATTCATGGTACAAACAGCGATTTTGAAATTACAGAAGAGTGAAGAGTGACACGTATGTCGGAAATTTATATGGCCCCCAGGCCGAAAAAGGTTGGGCATCACTGCTATAAAACATCTCACTTGATTGACATACAGGGAGCTTGGTTGAGCACTAGGACCCAGCAGGAATCCAAGCCACTCAATATGAATCAAGTTTCACTTTAGACCACCGACAAGCTCATTCGATTGAATCTGCCGTGTCTTGCTAACGTGTGATTGGCTGTCTATGCTATCGCTTCATAAAACAGCATCTGGATTTGTAAACCAGCATTTTTTCAAGTTGGCTAGTAGTCCGTGTTCTCCTGTCACTGTTGTTAACATGTGTGTTTGTTCTGCCTGTGTAAGAAACCTAAAACTGACCATTTCCATACGGAGTGGAGGAGAACTTTTTTACTGTCATTTTTGAAGTGTGTTTGTTTTGACTGCATTATTCGGCGTTAGCCTTTTCACACATGAAGATCATGAAGTCCAAGTATGGTTCACTTTGACTGATGATCATTTGGAGGTTTGCTTGAGGCTGTTTATCAGCAACTACTGTCCAGACTATGCATCCCTGACTGATTCCATTCAGTGCAAGTCATCAGAGTAAAGTAGGCTAATGACAAAACATGTACACAGTTGTATTGTGTAATATGGGTTCAAATATGTATTCAAGGTACACCAGCATACACTGTACACATAAATTGTCAATATTTGTATAAATAAATATATGTCTTGCATTTTTATATTAGGTAGATCATTTTGTCATTAGATAAGTAGCTCGCAGGCTGAAAAGTGTGTGCACCCCTGCGCTACGTCATGGCATTATATGCCCATTGGCTGCGCACAGTTTGTAGTGAAAATAGCACGAGAAACCATGGAAATGAACACTAACACCACTGAACAGACTTCAGAGAGCAAGACAGAGAGCAACTCAAGGTAGAAGCAAAGTAAACGGGGCCAGAACTAAACAGAGAGCACACTGAAAGAGGAGGGAGTTAACATTAGCTTAGTAAAAACTTTTAACCTAAATACTGCGGTGGTTGGGACTTGGATAGACTGGGGCAGCTGGGCCTAACTTTGTGTGCAAACATGCAGCAAAAAATGAGAGTAGCTCAGATTCTAATGCCGCTTCTGTAGAAGAAGAGCACTGAAGATGTGGTTCAAATAATATATATACATAGAAAGATAGATATATCAAATGCATTCAGTGGCTCTAATTTCTCTTAATTTTACCGCATAAAATTTGGCTAGTGGAAATTCTGATTGGCCGGTAACTTTAGACCGATCAAAAAAGTTAATTTAGAACCCTGCATGTGACTAGCCTGGGAAGACATCATGGTGATACAGGAAATGATTCAGCACTTCAGTAACATGGGGTTCAATAATGACAAAGAAGATAATGTAAACATTGAAGAGTTTAAAAGGCTAAAAAGATCAAGATAACTGAGTATCCCCTGTTGTTCTTGCCTCAATCTCAGGATCTCTGCTGGCTTTTGGTTATTTTTTTTTTGTTTTGCAGTAGATTCATCTTGATAATGGAGTGAAGACTAGCAGATTGTGGCTTCATGACTCTGATACTGGTGTTAATTAAGTGTGTAATTAGGAAGGTGCTGCTGTTATGATGCATATTTTAATACTTGTTTAACAGAGGTCTGTAATGTGCTCTACATCACCCTGAGAGATGAAAGGAGTGAATTACACTGATAAAGGAGGAGACTATAGTCAGATACATCTCACAGCACCATCCTGAAGGAGTGTGTTCCTGATACACAGGTATCACTGTATGTTTCACTCAGACAGGATGTGGAATAGTGTTTCCTGTCTGCATTTGAAGTTATTAATTTAATGTAAAGATCAGTGCTCCTTATATTTTACTTTTTTCCCCTCAAACATGTTGACACACTAAATACAAACACAACATGAACATAATAGTCACTACACTATGTAACACACTAGCAACCACCTAGAACAGTATAGCAACCTCATAACAACAACCTAGCAACACCTTAGCAATTACATGGAATAGCCTAGCATCTGCATAACAACTACATGGAACAGCCTAGCAACCATGTAACAACCACTTAGCAACAACCTAGCAACTACTGGAATAGGCTAGCAATTGCATAACAACCACCTAGCAACCACCAGCAATAGCCTAGCAACCACATAACAGTCTAGCAACACCCTAACAATCACCGGGAACAGCGTAGCAACTTCCCAACAACCACCTAAGAACCACATGGAATAGCATCACAGTAAAAATCAGAGTGAGAGAGTACTGAGAGATCAGCCAGAGATAAGAGTGTGAGTATACATGTCCTGAGAAATCTGATTACTGACCTCATATCCAGCTCTCTTTATCAGATTCTTTATTTGAAGTTTTTATTTGCCTGTGACCACTGGCAATTGTGGCTGAAATCCAGATGGCAGATGCATCAATTTTGGCATTTGAGGTTGAGTTACAGCACTGGCAAGTGTTTGGTATGCCAAAGGTGGGCCAAAGGTTTGACTTGGGTTAACACACATCTGGCCCATATAAGGTTGACATGTGGCTGAGTTGAGGCAGCCAGACTCATCCTGAGTAAACATATCATACAAGGCTAAATGTGAGCCATAAGAGACCTGCAGAAGGGTGCCACTGATTCATTGCTGTCTGTGAATCCTTGTTGGTCTACCTGATTGTCTTGATATGAACAGAATATTTCACTTCTTTATCAGAGAAAAAAAGCTGTTGTCATACAAAACAGCCCATTTCCAATATGCCAAACAGCACCTACAAACTTTCAGTTGGAGTGACTGTACCAAAACTCTGCCAGTGTGTGTAAACTAATGAGCAGAACTGTAGTGCCCAGTCCTGGAGATCTACTACCATGTAGAGTTTCATTCCAACACATCTGGCACTATCTGCCTCTGAACATACTGTCTGTTTAGCCACACTGCTGGTGACTGGACTCATTTAGATTGAGTTGGTGACCAGTGTACAGTGCTGTATGGGCATTTTATACAGTTGGGAGGCCAAAAATCACACATTACTCCTTTCTCTCTACAACTGTCCACAAACCTGCAGACTAGAGCCAACCAGACTAGGATTAACTTTATCAGCAGTTTGCGCTTCAGGAGATCTTCTGTGACCACCTGGACCACTTTTGGAAGGTACTGACTATTGCATCCGTCCAGAAGACCTGCTGTACTGGAAATGCACTGACCCAGTCATCTAGACGTCACAGCTGACTTCCTGCCTTAATACACTATAGGGACAAAACTATTGGGACACCTGTTTCTTCTGAAATGAAGAGTATTAGAGTATCTCTACAAGCTGTGTGTACATCTGTGTCAGCTGAACACATTTATTAAAGGGGTTTCCTCAAACTTTTGGACACATAGTGTACTGACTGGTAAGATAATCAGTGTTCTTCACGTGTTAGTGGTTTTAATGTTATGGCTGGTTAAAGTAGGCTTGTATGTGCTGGTGCATGGATAATAAAGCTGTGAGTGTGATTGGACAGAAGTCAGTCTGTTGTCATGGTGAACACACTGGTGCTGATGCTGAGGTTTGATAATTACTCTCTCACTCTGATGCTGTGCTGAGAGAGTCTATTATTGTCTAATAAACACCTGAATCGGTGCTCAGGTATCAGATCAGATAAGACTGGCCTGCTGCAGCTCCTGTTTTCTTCGCACTAATTCACCGGCTTCTATTTTTGAAGCCACGAGGAGCCTCAGGTGAGGTTTATTTCTGCGTCGGGCTTCCACTCAGCCAGGCTCCTATCAAAGAGATAACAGCAGTTACCATGGAAACACGCTCTCCGTTAAGGTTATAAATCACACACACACACACACACACACACACACACGGTCTCATACCACCACAGAGGTCTTCAAGTCCTATTGTGGCTCATTCTGCTTTGGGACCAGCAAGTAAGATCTGCTGTATGATTTAAAATGTATTTATTTATTTACTCAAACACTGTTTAAAATGTATGTATTTATTTCTTTATTTAAAAAGCACACATTTCATTAGTTTTTGTTACACACTCTGTAGCTAATGTCGCTGGTTTGATCCCCTGAACAGTGCCACCTAACCCCCAACTGCTCCCTGGCTGCCCTGTTTCCTAATGTGTGTGTGTGTGTGTGTGTGTGTTTCTCTGCACAGAAGGGTTTAGATTCCTCCACACTGGTCAGTGTGTAACTTTCACTGTACAATGACATACTGTGGTTCATCTGTTTCTCTGTATACTGAGTGGTCAGGACCCCCCACACATCTGGTGGATCATTCTTTGTGACACTGATGTGGTGGTGGTGTGTTAGAGCTCCTGGAGATGTTAAACCCTGTGTCCACTCACTGTCCTCTATTAGACACACCTACCTTGTTGGTCTACCTTGCAGATGTAAAGTCAGAGACAGTAACTCAGATGGTCCTCTAGTTCTGATGCTGTTGGCTGCACTATTTTCAGTCCAGTAGTGACACTAAAGTGTGTGTCTGATCCACTCTAACACACCACCACCACGTCAGTGTCTCTGAGAATGATCCACCTGCTCTGTAAGGGTCCTGATCACTGAATAACAGGGTGAATAGAGAGAGGTAGTGACTGTATGACAGGACTCTGCTGGTAGTCACTCGTCCTGAGCAGCAGCTTTAATTACTGCTCCTGTCAGGAGGTGAACCCCCCCCACACTGCTCATCTACTTCACCCTCAGTCTCCATGTTCTCCTCCTCCATCTACAGCAGAGCGTGTCCTCTGTATGTACCTGTCCCTGCTCATTTGTAACAGCACCTTCTCTCCTCCAATGTTCCTTCAAGCTGCTCTGAGGCTCATTTAACCCATAAAGATGTAAAGATACGACATATTTAACTAGATTACTGTAGTGTGGGCTCATAGTCACATATGTACACATAGCTTGTAGAGAAATACTGTCAAAAGAAAAGGACTAATCATGAGCCTGTTTGCACCACTTCTAATGCCAGGTGTGGGCTACAGACCCCCAGCATTGTTGAACTGTGTTCTCTGCTCCATCCAGTACTTTTGGGATGAGTTGGCAGATTTAGGTTGAGGTAGAGATGATCATCCAACATCCTGACCTCACGGACAGCTCTTGTGGCTGAATGCAATCAAATCCTCACAGCAAGGCTCCAACATGTATAAGACAGTAGAGACAGTTACAGCAGAATAAACTCAAATAGCCCTGATTTCAGAAGACATGAAGACGTTTGTCTCTACACTGTATATTATGAGCTAACAGCATGCTTGTTGGATGGTGGCAGAGACGTCGTAGTGGGGAAAAGTGGGACTGAGGGGGAGGGCCACTGAAGAGTCTGGAATTTTATTTTCCTTTAGATATTAAAGGAAATAATATTTAATAACAGGAGTATGGGCCATAAGCACTGCTTGTGCATATAGCCCAGAATTTGGTGCTACACCCCTAGATGGTGGTGGTGTTGTTGATGTGCTGTTGATCTGCTCCTTATATTCTGATACATCTTTACAATCATTTTCAAACTTCCCTCCATCATGATTGTGTATGATGTGAAGTGCTCACTGTGTGTCCTCAGATGTCAGCTGTGTTAAACAGAGAGTTACTAACACAGACTAAACACTGTCAGCTTCACTTACTGTCCTACTCACCTCACTTTATAACGTCTCACACTGAGCTCGCTCTCTGACTCTCTCTCTCTCTCTCTCTCTCTCTCTCTCTCTCTCTCTCTCTCTCTCTCTCTCTCTCTCTGTCCCTGTCTCTCTCTCTCTCTCTCTCTCTCTCTCTCTCTCTCTGTCTGTCCCTGTCTCTCTCTCTCTCTCTTTGTGTGTCAGATTGCCCTGAGAAAAGGGCCAGAGGGGGCGAGAAAGAGAAAGAAACAGTGTGTGTGTATGAGAGAGAAATAGACTGAAATACAATACTGGAGAGAGACGGAGAGAGATAGAAAATGCTACTAGGAGATATAAAGAAAGAGAAAAGAGCTTGAAGAAAAAGCGAGAGATAAAGAGATAAGGTGCTTGGGGAGAGAACCAGCAAGACCAGGACATGCCTGAAGTTAGTCACCAAATTAAACTACTCTCTCTCTCTCTCTCTCTCTCTCTCTCTCTCTCTCTCTCTCTCTCTCTCTCTCTCTCTCTCTCTCTCTCTCTCTCTCTCTCTGCTTGTTAGTCTGTCTTGCTATCTCCTCTGCTTGTCTGAGCTCAGCCTCTCTGTTACTCACTCTTATGCTTTCCTCTCTTGCTGGTAACTAACACTCACTTTGTACCCTTTAGATCCCTTCAGCCAATCAGTGTCACTCTTTCCGAGAGCTCCCACCACTTCCGTAATCTCAGACCACTGTCTCTCATTTGAAAAAACCTATAAGCTTGCCTCAAACATCTCATCATTGCTGAGTATTGCCAGCCTTACCCATTGCTCTGCCAAGCCTTCTGCTGTGTATCTTGATCTCTTGTGAATGGATTCTCTTTCTGTCTCTTCAACCTTCTCTTGTCTTTGTCCTTTGAAACCTTTACTCTGTTTGTTAGCTTAGCTTCCTATGGCTTTGCTCTGTTCCTTAGCTTACCTTCCTATAGCTTGCTCTGTTATTTAGCTTAGCTTCCTATAGCTTTGCTCTGTTCCTTAGCTTACCTTCCTATAGCTTTGCTCTGTTATTTAGCTTAGCTTCCTATAGCTTTGCTCTATTCCTTAGCTTAGCTTCCCATAGCTTTGCTCTGTTCATTAGCTTAGCTTCCTATAGCTTTGCTCTGTTCCTTAGCTTACCTTCCTATAGCTTTGCTCTGTTATTTAGCTCAGCTTCCTATAGCTTTGCTCTGTTATTTAGCTTAGCTTCCCATAGCTTTGCTCTGTTCATTAACTTAGCTTCCTATAGCTCTGCTATGTTACTTAGCTTAGCTTCATATAGCTTTGCTCTGTTCCTTAGCTTAGCTTCCTTTAGCCTTTCTCTGTTTATGAGCCTGTGCTTATTTTTGTATTACTCTTCCTATATTACATCCTGTTCATGTTTATGATTCTGTTTTTTTTTTTAATGTTTATTGGTTTATGGCTCTGGATTGTCCCTAAAATATAAAGTATGTTTATTTCAATCTGCGTGTGTCTGATCCCTTTCTGTTGCATACTCAGCCTGATATATCCGCTGAGTTAACTGCCCTCTGATGTCAGACACAGTCTTCTACAGAACAGTGTGTGTGAAGTTTATGGAACTGCAACTCATGCCAGTGGTGATGATGATGATGATGATGGTTTGTAGGTGTATCATGTAAAGTTATTTCATGAACTTACTAAACTACAGTTTAAAATCAGAGCTAAACAGACCAAATCTGTACAATGTAACACAAGGACTAGCCCCGGCTCTGACCTTGGTCTGGACTCTCAGGTGTGAAAACACTCACAGAGAAAAAGGTGCTGGAGGGGCAAGAGAGATAGAAAGAGCTGGAGGGGGTGAGAGAGAGAGAGAAAGAGAGTGAGAGAGGAATGAGCCTGAGGGTTGAGAGATAAAAAGAACTGAGCTACAGGGGTGAGCAAGAAATACAAATGAGTTAAATGGCTGTAAGAGAGATATAATGGAGCTACAGGGATGAAAGATATAGAAATGAGCTATAGGCATTTAGAAAGAGATAAAAATGAGCTATAGGAGACAGAAAGATAGAAATTAGCTTTAGGAAAGATAGAAATTAGCTGAGAGAGAGAGAGAGAGAGAGAGAGAGAGAGAGAGAGAGCGAGAGAGAGAGAGAGAGAGAGAGAGAAATGAGCTATAAGGGTTTAGAAAGAGAGGTAAAGTGAGCTATAGCAGTGAGACAGAGAGAAATGAGGGTAGAAGAGTAAATGCTGGAGCAGAACTGTATCACTGCAGCATTAACACACACACACACACACACACACACACACACACACAGAGAGAGAGAGAGATCAGGGGTTTATCTGATATGAGCAGAATTAGAGAAAGAGTATGGTATGGCCTCTGGCAATTCTAAAGAACCCCTGAAGAACCTTTTTATAGAGTTTTGACTTTTAAGGGTTAATGTTTAATCAGTTGTATGTAAAGTTTGGAAGCTGGTCACTCTCGCTCTGCTGGGCAGGCGTCTGCGGTTACTCTGACTGTTTCTGCCTTCCTGTGTCTCAGGCCTCAAACACCTGAACCTTTGAAGTCCACTTTTAACAGACTGACCCAGATGTTTGACCTGTTTTACTGTACTGACCCATATGATGGTCCTGTGGAGATGGACTTGGACATGTTCCTGCTCTGGTGGGCAGTGATGAAGAAGCTCAGCTTCAACTCATCCTCATTAATGAAGACACAGGAGGCTCTGTGAGCCAAAGAGTTCAGAGAGACTGAACGAGGGTGAAGGAACCGAGCACCACATCAGAGCTGGGAGATGATTCTTCAGGACCAGTGATTAATTCACTGTCACAGCAGCTGGAGCTTTACTTTTACTTTTAGGAAGAGATTCATCAACAGAACTCGAGCTGGATTTAACCGAGAGGACTCCGACATCATCTGGGACTAGAGGCATCAGCCGCAGTTCAAAAGAAGTGGCGACGGACTTCACATGCATCAGAGGAGGCGTGTGCTAGTCCTCACGCTCCTAACGAACAGCTGCTTTAATTGGCCTTCAAATCTGAAAATTGAGTTAAAAATAAAAGAACATCACAATCGATACAAGTGTGTTCAAAGTACACTAAGAACTAGGATAATCACAGAGAAAGGCTAGTATGGCGAGATAACATAAATGATACTCAATGAGAAAACAAAGGATGCAGTCCTGTGAGCATTTTGGAGTCTGGGTCTGTGTATACATTTATGTCAGAACATTATAACCACCCCAGTTCAGCCCAGGATGTCACAGACACATGACAGTATTTTTAATATTCATTTCATTTTTTGGCCAATGTGATTAGCATACAACAGAATTTGACCTCCACAACCTGAACACACTAGGCTGTGAGAACATGTGCCTGAAGTGGTGGGCAGCCTTATCCACGGCGCCTGAGAAGCAATTAGGTGCCTTGCTCAAGGGCACTTCAGTCATGACCTGGCCAGGGATCAAATTGGCAACCTTCTGGTCACAAGACCAGATCCCTAACCACCACGGCTGCCCCCTAAATGTATAAATAAATGAGCAAACCAGTCAGTTGTATCTGTAAGTGTAAAACCATCATCATGGGCAAAGGACGTGCTGTGACTGATGTCCATGATAATAGGGTACCAGGTAAAGCATGGTGGAGGCAGCATCTCAAAAAACATTAACTGTGTGAGATGTTCTAGAGCTGCTGTAGTGAAGCTGTACTGAGAATGGACTCTGGCGAGTGGTACAGAGCAATCGACGCACCACAGTTGTGTCTGTCACCTGTCATTAGGTATTTGGTTATATATGACTATATTTGTGTGCTGCTCCTGTGGGTTGAGACACAGTTGGAGATGTAGCAACTGCTCTCTTTTCCTCCAGTCTTTCTGTTGACAGTCACCTAGTTGTGTGGAACCCATTTGTCTCTTCCAGTTTAGATTCCTTCCACTCAAAATGCATAATTTATTCTACACAGCTGTTGTTCAGGCTCCTACTGTGAGTATTTGTATGTTGGTGTTGGTGCCAGGCAAGCTGAAACCCTATACAGAGGCTTGTTTAGAGTAAAGAAGGCAGAACCTGCTTTTCAGAACTGATGGGAGTTGAGCATGTGAGGTGTCTCCCTCTGGGTTTATGCTGGTATTACAGCATGCAAACCAGAAAGCTAACTCCGTTTTCAGAAGGTATACTGATGCCAGCATACTTGCACATAAGTGCCAGTGTGACACCATCACTCCAGGCTTGACTGAATGTGTCTGTCATTATCTTGGAGCCTTTTGAATGCTGCTGTGACCTTGATTTAATCTGTACTTCAGTTTTGTGTTAAAAGTGAACTTTAAAATTCATGATTCAGCATCACCAATTTAATAAAGAAATAAAGATTGTAAGTATTAGGAAAATATTTTTAAACTCTTCAATCCAAGTACTGAAAAGGCTACAGCAATTTAGCTGCACCCATTCAGCCCACAGCAGTTTAGCTCCACCCATTCATCCTACCGAAGTTTAGCTCCACCCATTCATCCTACCGAAGTTTAGCTCCACCCCTTCATCCTAGGAAGTTTAGTTCCACCCATCCAGCCTACAGCAGTTTAGCTCCACCCATTCATCCTACAGAAGTTTAACTCCACCCATTCAGCTCACAGTAGATTAGCTCCACCCATTCAGCCATGATTATAGGAGTGGAAGTTAAATGGTTAAATGTTCTGTTGCTGACTGACAGGAAGTGTATAAATAATTTGAGCTTGATCAGAGTCTGTCACACTGTGACCTGTAACATTGTAATTAAATGAGAACTGAGCTTCAGCAGGTTTGAATGTGATGGTGCAGATACACGTAAGTACATGAAATAATGTGTAATGAGTTGATGTGTAGATACAGAAGCAGCCCTGCTGACGGTGAGGGAGTTCCTGTGTGCTAGGTACTGATTTCTCTGGAGAGTTTATGGGAGAATAAGTAAGGTGACTCTGTTCCTTTGGGAGTGTAGTGAAGCTGAGTTTATCAGAATAAATCAGCGGTGGCTGAGTTTAACCCCTGAAACTTCAAAACCATGGAATGGGATCTGCTGGATGCTTATCTGTGCTCAGGCATGTTTGATCTCTGCCAACACAAAAGCTTCTTGTTGGGGCTCACACTTAAATCAGCCTGGAAAAAAACACAGTTTTAACTATAATACTTCAGCTGATGTGTGCACAGATAATATCAATCAGATTTCACTAAAACATCATCTGTGATACCTACAACTCTATTAGCTGTATGTTGTTGTAAGTACTGTATTTACTGAGTGGCATCTTGTTTTTTTTTACTTTGCGTTGGTAAAATCCAATTTATGTAATGTAATATAAATTATACAGTGAATCACAAAAGTGAGTACACCCCTCACATTTCTGCAGATATTTAAGTATATCTTTTCATGGGACAACACTGACAAAATGACACTTTGA
>BRDA01067858.1:0-45595 GCA_036984385.1 Crenuchus spilurus | reverse complement strand
GTTGTAGTGCATATTTAGTCAATGACATGTACACACAACAGTATATTATTGATCACTTATTTTTTGACATTTTAAAGGAAGCTGAGCTTCCCTTGCAGTCTTAGAGCAATCGCCTCTGATACAGAGACTCTTTAAATTTAGAAGATGAAGTTTGAAGGTTTGATTATTCCAAAGTGTATCTTAGATAAACTTAGATAAACATCCAAGCCAAAAACATTTATGAAGATTTCATTTAAACAGTGTATCTTTGTCTCTCTAAACAAGACTGCAGTGAAAGGTGGGAGAGGTTTGAAAATCTTCATCTACAGTCTTTGCTAAGACCCGTCTGCCCCCCAGTCTTCTGGCAACTGTCCATTACAATAATTGACTTTCTGGGGCTTTAATGAATTGAGCCTCTTTCTCTAGGGTAAAATGAATGGAGGAGAAAAGGAAAGACCCTGAACTAAAGATCAAATAAAGTGCTGTTTTGCTGTCAGACTGCAGAAGAACACACAGAGAGAAACCTGATATTAGCCAAGAGCTGCTATTAGCTTCTATCTACAGAGTTCCCATTAAAAGGTCAGAAATTGGTCTCAGTGAGTGCAACCAAGAGCAACTTACAGATCAATCAATAAAATGATGGCTTTATTTATTTTTCTAAATCTTTTCTAAATGATAGATAGATAAACAGATAGATAGATAGATAGACAGACAGACAGACAGACAGACAGACAGACAGACAGATAGATGTTGTATGAAGAGGCCGCCTCCCTCTTTTTTTGTTGGTTCATCATATTATAGACAATCAGTGTCTATAAATGCCTAGAACATCATTATTCTAATTACAGATGATGTGAAGTGATGTTCCTTTACCACAGGCCCAGTCTATGCCACCTTCTCTCTGCTGTCTTTTTATACATGTTCCTCAGCCTCTTTATCTCACACTCACTCAGGCCACAGGCACTGCACTATGAGACAGCAGCTGTGAGAACTGAGGGCTTGGATACACACGATGTTCCTTGTCTCTCTTACACACACATGCATTTTTATACAATGCAGGACATTAAGTTATTTTTTATGTAACTATCTACAGTTTACCCTACCGCTCAAACCTTTGGGTCACCCACAATTTACCATGTCGACACATACCTTTTTACAGTTTATTTTACATGCAAGTTACTTTAGATAACAATAATATGTTCTATGTGTATGACATGCAAGTTGGCTAATCTAATTTGCCATGGTGTGAGTGTGTGTATGTGCCCAGCGATGGATTGATACTCTGTCCTGCCTACAGTGTACACACTATGGATGGATGGATAGATGGATATATTTCAGGTCATATTTTGTAGGTTTTGTAGCTTACTCCTGTTTTCCTTTGGCTTTAATGTCATAAAGTTATAAAACATCCTGAAAAGATATGTACACACACACACAGCACACCCATACATAATATCACAGTCCAGGTCAGGCCAAACTAGGACAGCTTTAGCATAACACACACACACACACACACACACACACACACACAGGCACATTAATAAAAAGGGCACTTAGAAACAAACAGCACATGACAGTGTCCACAAATGCCGGGTGAAAAAGCCAAAGGCATGTAGGTACACACACACTTACCTGCACGCACATACATGGATGCACAAACACACACACACACACACACTTACACACAGCTGGCAAAAATGACCTCTGTCTTGTGCTGGCACAAAAAAAAACTCAGCAAACCACAGTGCACAAACACAAATCCATTGGAACCATATCAACAACTGGTGAAGAAGCCCTGAGAGACAGCACTGAGTGCAGAACACCTGTGTGTTCCACTCATGAATTTTGTCTCCCTCCTTCATGCAAACTGAATCTGGCAAATTAGAGCTCAGTGTGTGTGGGCACAAATCATATAAATCATATCACGACTACCCTAAGATGAAGCACCATGCAGAATATATAAGATGGCAAGTGTACAGATGGTTGATTTGTTGGATGTGAGAGAAACAGACAGGTGTGAAGACCTGAGTGACTTTGACAAGAGCCAAATTGTTATGGTTAGATGAATGGGTCAGAGCATCTTGAATCAGCTTGTAGTGGACTTCCAGTAAGTAGTGACAGTGTGATCTAGTGCCAGGGGCACAATTCCCCTGATCATATTCTGATTGAAATGTGTTGAAAAAGCAATTCCATGGTGGCTCCACCTTGCAACTTGCAGGACTTAAGGACGGTCCTGATAACATTTTGTAGCCAAATACCACAGAGCACCTTTATGCTTCACAGGCCATTCCTAGACAGGTCGGCATCTTAAGCATAATAGTCTATAATCTGTTGCCTCATCGGTATGTAAGTGCTTATATGACAAAAGCTGAAGTTGTCTCGCTCTTGTTCCTGCTCTCCTCAGCTGGTAGAGAAATGTTTTAGTAAAGGCTACGAAGTCTGTGGCACAGAAACAGAAGGGAAATAGAAACCCAGGACAGACTGACACTTTCATACAAATTAAGTTATAAGTAATGCCTTGGCCAGCATTTTTTTATACTTATTTATTAAGAATGTATATGAAAGTACAACTAGGCAGAAAGCTCTGGCACATACAGGGGTTGGACAATGAAATGAAATAATTTATTAGTAGGTGTAGGGCCTCCTTTTGCGGCCAATACAGCATCAGTTCGTCTTGGGAATGACATATACAAGTCCTGCACAGTGGTCAGAGGGATTTTAAGCCATTCTTCTTGCAGGATAGTGGTCAGGTCACTACGTGATGCTGGTGGAGGAAACCGTTTCCTGACTCGCTCCTCCAAAACACCCCGAAGTGGCTCAGTAATATTTAGACACAAAGACTTGCTGTCTTGGTCACAAGACTTGCGCCAGCAAGACGTGCACCAACAATTTGTCCTCTTTTGAACTCTGGTATGTCACCATAATGTTGTGTGCATTGTAATATACTATATAACTGTGCTCTTACCTGCTAACTGAACCTTCACACTCTGCTCTTACTGGTGCAATGTGACATTAATGAAGATTGGCCACCAGACTGGTCCAATTTAGCCATGAAACCTCCCACACTAACATGACAGCTGTTTCAGTTTCATTGTCTAACCCCTGTACATCTACACACATACCGCATGTGGGGCAATCATTTGCATTTGATTTGTGGTCAAATCCAAACATGAATCATTTTTTTTTACATTTTATACTTTATACTTTACAGTGAAACACACACACACACTAGTGAACACACTAGGCTGTGAGAATTTGTGCCTGAAGCAGTGGGCAGGGAGCAGTTAGGGGGTTAGGTGCCTTGCTCAAGGGCACTTCAGTCATGTCCTGTCTGGGGATCGAACCAGCGACCTTCTGGTCACAAGACCAGATCCTTACCACTAGGCCATGGCTGCCCGCCTAACCCCTGTACAGCTACACACATACTGTATTACATGTGGGGCAATCATTTGCATTTGATTTGTGGTCAAATCCAAACATGACTCATTTTTTTAACATTTTATACTTTCTACTTTAAGTAGATTTTCTATATACAGTATGTTCTGAATTCCAGTGCTGGCAGATGGAATTGATTTTTAGACCCTTCAGAGCTGTACAGGCTGTAAGAATAGCTGACTTATATACTGCAGCAGGGATTACATTGCAAAAAATAAGCATCTGAAACAAAATTCATAAAACAGATTTCATTTGCACTTTTGACTGTGAACAAAGTGTGTGTGGTTTAGTTTTACATATGCTGGCATTACACACACACACACACACACACACACATTTGTGCATGCCTGGAAAAGGGCACCTTCAGTGGTGCTGTAGATGGAGCATCAACACTGCAGAATCTCAGTGGACATGGAAAGTGACCTTCAGCAGAGACAGATAGAAGCAGATAGACAGATGAAGGAAAGGAGGGAGATACAGTCATGGAGAGCCAGAAAGAGAATAAATGATATATAATTAGTGGAAAATAAATAAATCTGAGTGATCTGTTTGAGGAAGAAGAGAAGCAGAGATAAGGTAGTTAAAGAGAATTATACGCAGGTTGGAAGGTGCTATTTAGGGACATAGGCAGCGCACAGGGAGGTAAAAAGGCTGAAGAATGTTGCAGAAGGTTGGAGGGGACGTGTCCTGTACGGACTGTCTCCAGTGGCCATTTGTGCTGCTCTATTTTTAGCTTTGTGATTGGGTAGCTGGGTAATGTATTCGGATCGATGGAGAATGAAGAGTCAGGTCAAGAAGGAGATATGTTTCATCTCTGCCCCGATATGGAGGGAAGAGACAGCACAGGATACACACACTGAAATTTATTGGCTCATTTTTAACCAATGATATGTGAAAGCTTGGGCACCATTACATGCTTTGTTTATTTTCCAACTGAAAATAACATCTTCTATACGGAACAAACGTCTGCACATCTTAATGTACATTTACTCTGTACATGTTAAACAATGTTATTTTCTATATCTCTGTAGCTTTAAATGTACACATCTGTGTTCTAAATGTTTAAATACACAGCATCTGTATTCTGAATTAACCAAAAGTGGGTGTGACCTAATCCTAAACAACTGACCTTCAGACTGGAGCTGCGGATGAACTGAAGGGCCAAATGCATTAATATAATGGAAAACACATGCAGTTAATCTATATATTTAATACACACACACACACACACACACACACACACACACAAACACACACACATATATATATATATATATATATATATATATATATATATATATATATATATATATATACCGTATATACTCATAGTATAGTCACTCATAACTATATATAATTCAAAATATTTAATAATAAACAATTGTATACATGAAAATATAAAAAAATTACATTAGCTTTACATTGCATAGAGTATTTAGAATCCCTGTTACAAGACACTGTAGGTCAGCCCTGTTTTTCTTTGGCTCTAATATGACACACAAACATACAGAAAGAGAGAGAGAGCTTACAGTTTACAGACACTCATTCTCTGAGAACTGTCACAGTGGATAGATTTGTAACACACAACGCTCCCTCTCTCCCTCTTCTCTCTATTAGTTTGTGTGTCTCTCGTCCGCTTGTAAAAGATCAGCCCTCTTGTTAGATTTTCGCATCAACATCTTCAAACGCGCCTGTCACACGGAACAGTGCAGCAGCGGTGGAATAAATCAGGAACACACTCCAGGAACACTCCACATGCTGCACTGAGACACAGTTCTGTCCCTCAGCATCCAACTCAAAGGCATGATGAGACTGCACAAGCTGTCTGTTCATGTCATATGTAGGTTCACAAGCATTTTAATAACCATAGGGACTATGCTATAGCTGGTTGTATGAAGAAAAACACTGAAATGAACTACAGAGAAGCTTAGTTTCTAGGAGTCACTCACTGGCCACTTTATTAGAAACACTTATCTTTTATACCAGTCAACCTTAACATTAAAACCAAACTGGTAATCTGTTAATATGCTCTTGGTTCACCATATGGCACTAAAACAGCTTCAAACACCTGAGGCATTTTTACTTTACAAGACTCTACAGCACATTATATGAAGGTGTTCTGGGATAGCTGGAGTAAGAACATTAGCAGCACATCCATTAAGTCCTGTAAGTTGTGAGGTGGAGCTCACATAAACTGGATTTACTGTTCCATCTCACATCTCACAGATGCTAAATCTCACAACAGTGTTTCTGAGCTGAGTGTAATCGACTAACCAAAACTATCCAGCCATGAGGAGCTCTGTGGGCAGAAACTGACCTCTGATTAAGGTCAACAGAATGGCTATCACACAGTGTACATCAACAGATCGACTACAGTTTTTAACACCAAGGTGAACCTACAGTCATATAAACAGTTTGAACACCCCTGGTTAAATTACATAATTTATTGATTTTTTGTAGACAATTTAGCTTACTTTGTAAAAATAGATTTTAGATTTTAATTAATAGGTTTTAAGATTTAATTTTGTAAAAATAAACTAACATCCTCTACAGGAAAACTTCACATTATAATTCATATGTGCTGTTTACTAGCTGAATGTACATTTCCTAAAAATAAAATAATAGATGGCATGTGGAAATGTTTACATATTTTTATTGTATATTTATTTTTCTGCTACTAGTTACATTAAGCAAGATAAACTGCATTAAATTTGTTGCCATAGAAAATCAACTTTGTCATTAGACAGGTGGACAGTGGTGTCTAGAGTTTTGTTTTAGACTGTAAAGGACAGGAGTGTCCAGTAAAGTGCTGAGTGTACTAATCATAACAGTGACTGATGTCAGCTTTAACAGTGTATTTCATGTTTCTTTTCTATTTAAGATATAGAGTCAACAGAAATATACTATCATGTAATTTACAGTAATCTACTTGGTCAATTCTTTCTCTATTATAATTATGATACTTGTATAATTATCTCAATTAGAAAATCAGAGGAATGTGTATTTGTTTGAAAAGATATGAACAGTTTGGATTAAGACCACTTCAGGTGTAGTACCATTATGACTCTATTTGCCATATAATAGTTTTTTCTTCAAAAATAACTTTTTTCTCCAAAATCTTTCTGGCAATCAAGTTTTTCATCACTTGAATGGAAAATACCAATGGAACATGCTCTTAGGGATCATGAGAACTGCTCCTGGCTCACCTTAATTCATTGTATTAGTAGAGTACAGTTTTAGACTTTACATTATGAACCATCCTCGTGGTAAAGTATAGGCTTAGCAAGATTAAAAAGCAAGGTGGTTAATTAAATGTGAATGAACAAGTGCAGTGCCATTGATTAAAATCTGCTTGGACTGTAATTAAAAGAACAAAAAAAATCAAGCAGGCCAAAGAACCTCTGCCATCTACACAATCTAAAAGACATATAAATACACACTCTGAGCAGGAGCCAATTCATTCTCTCTCTCTCTCTCTCTCTCTCACACACACACACACACACACACACACACACACACACACACACGCACACACACACACACAACATGATGTTTGGTATTCTTTCTTTTAAATGTTTTAAAGATTTTTTAAAATGTTTTTATTCTGTTTAATTCTTTTTTATTTTCTTTTTCTCTTTCTGTATAATTAAATTTGCAGTGTGTTGCCTTGCCTAAAAACAATCATACCAATTATACATCTTCGTTAACATGCTAAAACATGAATAGAAAAGTACCAATATACCACCATATTTGTGTCCAAATACATTCATTCATTTATACATTGTTACATTTTGCTATTGGATTTTTGAATGTAAAAATGAGTATTATGGTAGTACCACAGTACTTTTTTGTACATACCATTATATCATTTTAGCTAACATACTTCAACACAATTTTAATTAGCATCATAATCATAGTGTTTAAGCTAACATGCAAAAAGCTCATCTTGTGAGCATCAGCTGAACAGTATTATACAGCAGGAAGTAGTGTGTTGTTACAAAAAATGGTGAGAAAAAGGCAATTAACAATGGAAGAGAGACATTTCATTTCAGAGTGCAGTGAGACATTAAACAGAATAATTTTCAGTAAAAAAATGGAAAAATGTGGGTGTTCTAAAACTTCGACACATAGTGCAATATGGCTTTAGCTAAAATCCTAAAACAGTCATAGTGGTAAAGCTAGTAGTATAAGATACAACATAATACAATTTTAGCTAACATACTAGAACATAATTTTTTAATTTGCATTGCTATTACAGTGTTTAAGATAACAACTAAAGCTAACATGCTAAAACAATCATAGTGCTAAAGTTAAACTAAAACACAGGAATACAATATAGCTATATGAGCAAACACAATTTCAGCTTAAAACACAGTAATACAGTTTTAGTTAACATAAGCACAGTAGTGGCATTTAAGCTAACATACTAAAACACAATTGGGCATTTGCTAAAACCAGGGAAAGTGACATATTCTCTGTGGTTGTATCCCTCCCTGTCCTATTTAATTAACTCTGGGTTTTCTAGCTGAAGTGCAGACTCTGGCAGGCATGATATAACTGGGGTGCTCTTTTTGACTTAATGGTCATAAAAATCCTGGAAACCTTCCAAAAATGTCCAATTCAAATGTCTCACAAATGTCTCTCTAATGAATGCTTAATGAACTGAAGAGAAGTAGAAAAATATTTCAGGCAAAACATGGCCTGAAACCAGCTCTTTAATATCAGTCTAGTTGCACTATCATGCCTGTCTGTCTGAGCGAACTAAACTCAAAGCCTCAATCAGCAAGTCTCTGTCTCTTTCTGTTTACCATGCTGTCTGTTAGGTAAAGTATGCCAGTGCTGTGTCCAGGCCAGAGAGGTGGACACATCAGGGGCCTGGAGCAAGACACGTCCTCAGAAAGCCTTACTGTGTCCACCAGCTTGACAACAGGGCTACAAAAGTATTTTCAGGGATAGAGAATGTCTGTTTTTTTAAAGAATGTCTTTTAAAATGGGACTGGTCTCTCAGCTGGGTCTGAAGCCAAACTGACCATGTGTGGGCAATTGTTGCCCAACAACTGGCATGCCAGTGACCACCAGCAGCTACCACAAATGAACTCTGG
Source organism: Crenuchus spilurus (assembly GCA_036984385.1). Taxonomy (NCBI): domain Eukaryota; kingdom Metazoa; phylum Chordata; class Actinopteri; order Characiformes; family Crenuchidae; genus Crenuchus; species Crenuchus spilurus. The sequence goes on along the minus strand of BRDA01067858.1, from coordinate 37,079 downwards.
ACATGTATAGAAGTTGCATGTCTCCAAATACACACCATAATCTCTTCTATATGTTCTATGCCAGACCATGTGGTTATTTCTGCCCTAGGTTGCACACTCCAGACACAGATTATGTATTCTGCAAGTCTCACCAAACTGTATTTCTAATGATGTATGCTATGTAAAATCTGCCACATAAAATATTTTTGATCTCTCGTGTCTGTTGCGATTTTAATGGTCAGCAGTATAATAACTTCTATGGTGAAAATAGATTTTTATTCAAAAAAACACTCTAAAAGGAGTGCAAAAAGATGCCAGATGGAGGACAGCAAGCTGAAAAACTGGACTATCTGGCCTAAAGCTGTAAATCTGGCCTCTACCTCTCCTGTCCACACCAAACCACATTTGCTCCTCCCTCTCTATCTCTGTATCTTCCTCTTAAAGTTCTTTTCTCTTTTCCTGTCACACATCCTCCATTGCTCCATTATTTCAAGCTCTCTCCTCCTACTCTTTTTCTTTTCATTGTGAAGTTCTTATCGATAACCCATACTTCAATTGTCACTAAGTTATCGGCCAAAGCCCTCAAGGACAAGACACAGCAGCTGGTTCTGAAGAGCAATGGATTGATCATCCAGGGCATAATCATTCAGGAAACTATAACAACAGACAGAAAACCAATATATCATTAGGATGTTTTAACTTACATCTTGCATCAATAACAATGCATAGTAATCTGATGCTTTAAAAGATCTCCAAATGCTGGTTTGCTCATTGCTTTACATTTGAAGGATATTTTTTTTAGAAACACCTACTTTGTAGCTTGTACAGTGACTGCATAGCCCATCTGTTGATGAACAATTTGTATTAGCCATCCCACAGTCCTAATGGCCAGTTCTAAACATGGATGGTAGCCAATTCCAACCTGTTATCCTCATAACAACATCTGGTCAACAGTAATTCTAATTCTAATGATTAATCAAGTAGAGGGTGGCTTTTCAGTGACCCCTTAGGTATTTAATTCTAATTAAGTGTCCAGAGATTGTATTTACAAATTGGTACTTCTTATAAAGAGCATGTTGAGCATATATTTTTAAAGACTGATGAGATTAGCCTCAGGAGTCAACATTAATATACATAGATTCCTATCAGCCATATCCTTATAATCAATGTACTAATTTAGCTAACATATTGTTTGTCCTCTGTGTGTCAACAAAAGATTTCTGACCCATTGAGTCAAGATGTTAGCAGCAGATCCTTTAAGTTCTGTAAGTTGTGAGGTGGAGCTGCCATAGATCAGGTTTGAAATTCCAGCACATCCCAAATATGCTTGGCTGGATTGAGATTAGAGGACAGTAGAGGTCACTCTTGCTAGGAATTGACCAGGAACTGACCAGGAACACCCCACAAGCCATTCTGCTTTTGAGATGCTCTGACCAAGTTGTCTGGTCATAACTATTTGGCCCTTGTCTAAGTGGCTCAAGTCTGGACACCTGCATATTTTTCTCCTGCATCCAACATGTTGTCTATGAGAATCGAGTGTTCGCTTTCTGTCTAATATACCACAAACCTTCACATCTGCCATTGTTGTGATATAATTAACATTATTTATGCAACACAACAATTATTCCAGTCCTGCATAAGAGGATAGTAGAATGGGCCACTTCCAAAATAATAAACCTTCACTCACACCCCCTGTCCTTTACACATATCAGCCTCACGTTTGCCATTACAGTTTCAATTCGCAGTCAAGGTCAGGCAAACGTCCTCTCAACCCCACAAGATGAAAATATACAGAATTATATAGAACAGTTTTTCTCTTCAACCACCTTCTCTCTTGCACACTTGTACACTGTGAGAATTTGGCCTTTCATGAAATACATGGATCATGTCACAAATTTGATTGGCTGCAGTATTTTTTTTTAAAGATTTAAATCAGTCTGGCTTTTTTTCTCCATTCTAAACTTCCCACTGCAAGTCAAGGTAAACACATGGAGTTGTTCATAGTTACTCCTGGAGGCCCCTTGTAGCTTAGGACATCTATAAAACAAATAGTGTTCGAAATTTGTCAGGAAGAGTCAGGAGACCGGATCTTCAGATTCATAGTTTATTCATGTGCATACAGAGAATGACGCACAGCTTGGTCATGAGTCTGTCACCAATCCCAAAGAACACATTCTTCAGAGTTTAAGTACACTTGCTTATGAGGGAGGGATCTAGGTTGAAGGGTAAAGTTTGAAGGTGAATAAAGAAAGGTGGGTTTAAGGGGAATGGGAAAGGGTTAAGGTGAGGTCAAAGGGAAAGTGTGAAGATAGACGTTAGAGATGAATACGGAAGGTATGAAGGAGGCAGTGATGTGCGATGAGGTTCATGGTTGGTGAGGCACTGACTCCTTTAGAGTCGGATTTACAAATATATAAACCCAAAAGGGTAGCTTATTCAATTGGCTACTGGTTATTTTCGTATCTCATCAGCGTTCTTCACACACACACACACACACACACACACACACACACTCGCCTCTGCGTAAAGGGACAGCAGTAACAAGCGCCTGTTGGCTCACGTACGCCCCTCTTCAGTGCTGCAGAGTACTGCCCTGCCTCACCCTGTGCCTTTTCACTGCGGTTTTATGTCCCATCAGCAAAACTAAACATGTCTCTAACAAACATTAAACATAAATGGTTAAAGACATTAGCCAGATTGTCGAAAATCAGGGTATATAAACGTATATGCAAACATTATATTGGCGACATGCAGCGATACGGCAACAGGCACACACCAATTGCATGTATCAACCCAGTTTGTGATGGATTGTGCATTCAGAGGCTCGGCTCGGCTCCTTGCTGCCGCACTTCACGTTGTATTTGAACAGGAAATATGCAATTCCTGCGATTTTGACTTGAAAAATGTTCAAAATTAGTCATAAAGATCAGTGGACAAATATTAATATTCATTTTATGTCATCATTTTTTTTCTTGTCATGATGACAGGTCTCCCCTGACCACACGTCCCTAGAAGGAGGACGTTTGAGGGGGAGATAGATAAATGGTGGAAGGTGAGACCAGACTGGGTAATTTTATAATAAAAGGTCTCACATATGTAAAGCAACAGAAATGTAAAACAATAGAAAGGTAAAGAGGGACTGTCTAAAAAAAAAAAAAAAAAAATGGCCAACATATGTTGTAGAGCAGCAAAACTGAATGTGAATTTCTTTTAATAGTCTTTTGATTTGCTAGTAAAATGTGTCAACATGTGTCTTCTGTATTTATATACAGTATATATTGTTGGTAGTGGTAAAATAGTGAGAAACCTGAAAAGTTTTCTCTTGTGACTATTTTCAGGCCTACAACGTACATATCTCACCACAATGACCTACCTATGCGATGGTCCAGGTTTTATTATAGTTCAGTACTACTGGTGCTATCTAGCCTGAAGTAATTTCATTACCATGGTCATGTAATGCTGATTTGTCCCAATACATGAAGCTGATCAGACATTAAATGCACTGTAATGCTCTAAAAAAAGATCACTCCTGTCTAGAGACAGAGATATTTGTTAACATTAGAAATATGAATCAATGCAGATTGATGTTGTGAAGATATATCAAACTTTTTTTCTTCATTTCTTATCTGTCACTCACACTGGCTTGTGAGAACAGCGAGCCCAAGGGAACGCAAAGAGAAACAGGAGAGCAAAACAGACTTTGTAAACACTTGAAGATGAGACAGGACTGAATCATCTGAGGACACACTCACTTTCTCACACACACATGTGCAGCTATTGCTTGGGGAAAGGCATTTTTAAAACATGCACAAGATGACAAACAGCCAGCTTCTGGTGGGGTCACCAGCTATAATGGCGTCACTAAAAGAGACTCACAACAGTGCAAACAACACAATGACTAATAGCTGGACTGCAGATGCCTGCAGGCTGCTTCACAATTCCAACAGGACAAAGTAGAGACAAGTCAATACAATAAGCTTTATGACTAAACATTACTCTTAGAGAAACAGTGAACTAAAGTTGACCCACAAGTATTCAAAGTTTCAGCATCATTAACATGTAAAAACAAAGCAAAAAACAACAACAAACAAAAACATCAGTCTGTGCATGAAGCTGCTTTTATTTTGGCAAGCGTTCGCGCATTTATCTTTTCGACTTGGAATGAATACTGCAAGATGTTTGTTCTTTGAATGCTTTGGTTTGTGTGGTGTATTCAATTATTTAGTGTGTGTGTGTGTGTGTGTGTGTGTGTGAGAGAGAGAGAGAGCCTCCAGGGTCTTCCTGTATTCAGAGCAATGAAGTAAACTCCATTTCTCATGAGACTGTATTACAGTACTGTCCAGTGTACACATACTAGCGCATCTCAAAAAATCAAAATATAATAAAAATGTTCATTGTTGTTCAAATTTTAATATAAAAAGCATTATTTTATATTAGTTACAAGTAAAGAAACCATCCTTTATTGTTTTACTGTTGATCACCATGTAGAATCTCAAATTGCTAGAATATTCATTTGGAGTTTGAGTAAATTACTATACAAACAGGAAAACAAAAATGCTTAAAATAGGTAACTTAACATGTATTGAATATAAAATATATGACAGTTTACCTTTTTGAGTTAAATTATGAAAACAAATCAAATATCAATGTCTACTAATGATGTAGATGTAATGGACAGCTTTTGTGTACTTGGGTCAGTAATCAAGACATACAGCACACAGCTCAGCAGAGCAAGAACAAAAGTGCTTGAGAAAATGAAACAATTTATTTTTATAAAAATGTGGTCCAGTCTGTAGTCGTGCTCTGTGGTTCTTTGTGGATGTGAAAGCTTGTCAGGTGTTGGGGAAAACTTTTGAAAGGTCCTTCCAAAATAAGCAGGTTGATTCATGTCTAAATCAATCCCGACATCTCACTCAAAGCATAGATAACCAGACTGAAGTGCTCTGATTTTAAACACATTATGAGAAGAACCAGCTCACTAGAAGAGAATTATCTTTGGATTGGTTTAAGATAAAAGGGCAAGAGGGTGGGCAGCAAGGAGTTGGATGTACACAATCAGAGGAAGCATGAACAAACCATTGAGAAGCCTGAATACCAAAACATAAGACAGGATGTCCTGGAGAAACACTATCCATATGGTTGCCAGTATTGTCAACAACAACAACAACAAAAGGCCCGAGTGACTCTGCAGACTAAGCCACTGTCACTATGATCTGAAGATCATGAGTTCGAATACCAATCATGCTGCTAGCCATTGGAAGTCAGGGCCCAAGACAGCAAAAATTGGCCATGTTCTCTCAGGGCCGGTAAGATGGCAGTCCCTCCCCATCACTACTAAGTAATTTTGGCTAGCACAGGCATCTGCCAGGCAATCCATCAGAACTGGGTATCTTGTGCTTTCCTCTGAGCACTTTGGCTGCCTGGTGGCGATGTATCTGAAGCAGTTTGAAAAAAGGCGGAGCTTGACTTCACATGTATTGGAGGAGGCCTGTGTCAGTTTGCACCCTCCTTGAGTCAGGAACATTATAAATGATAAGGAGAGTCAATGAGCTATTGTCAATTGGCTACCAAAACACACTTGGGAGAAAATTTTGTTAAATAAGTAAATAAATAAATAAATTAAAAAAAATAATAATAATAAACAATTTGACACCAGCTTTCTTTCCTCTCCAATGTAAAAAATATTTTCAATTCTATTTTTACAATAATGCAATATTTTTCATCGTCATTCCTGCTCTGGGGCAGGCAATCAGAAAAGTCATGACTCCGCATTTTCTGTCCTCATTGATCCCTTCACTCTGCCAAACCTGCCAACAATCCTGTAGCACATTCTGTGTTAAAGCAGTGGTTGGAAAATAAACTATAAAGAATGACTGAAATTATATTCCTTCAGAATATCTTACAAATATTAATTACACAGCACACAATCACTGATAACCAAATATAAAATCACATTTCTGACTAATTCACTACATTAATCATGTTTTATGAAAGCATGTTATTAGACTTCCTTATAAAATATACATGGAGGCTAATACAGCCTGACATTCATCAAGGATATGTTCACATATTAAATTCAGTTTCCCTGCTCTGCAGCCTGAAGCTTTTGCAATATTCTACAGATTTAATTTGCATATGAAATCATAGTGCATACAATTTTGATGAGATGTATCGTTCAAATAATGCTAACATGCTGATCTTGTTCAGTTCAGGGTTATTATATATAATAAAGCAGATGTAAATGAAATGTAAAGCTGATGTAAAACACTGCAAAAACACATAAAATGGATTAAAGTAAAGAAATAATCACTACCATTAAAACTAACTGAAATAGTATTATAATTATGAAAAATATGCAATTGAATACACAATAAGTCCAATGCACATTATTTACAGTAATATACCACAACTGAAATTACATCATATGTAATAATAATAATAATAATAATAATAATATATTTTATTTATAACAAACTTTACATTTGAAACAAACCTACAAAATAAAATTTATATAAAACAGCATCAAACCAACAAGTTAGTAAGAATCATAAGTTCTGCTAAAATGAAATGTTTTTAGTCCTTTTCTAAAACTCTAAATTGTCTGTGGTGCCCTCAAATGGTCAGGGAAGGCATTCCATAAATGAGGTGCGGCAGAGCAAAAAGCCAGATCAACCATGGTGCTGAGCTTAGTTCAGGGAGTCAGGAGGCAATTTGAGTTCATAGAGTGGAGAGATCGTGACGAGGCTTGTGCAGTGAGAAGTTCCTTCAGGTAGGGAGGTCCACAGATGCACTGGTAAGAAAAGAGGGAGGCCTTATATTGAACCCTAACAGAGACAGCGAGCCAATGGAGAGAGTAAAGAAAATGTGTTATGTGTTCATGTTTCTGTACTCTCATCGGATCTGAGCAGCACTGTTCTGAATTTGCAGCAGTTTTTGAAGACTTAGTAATCCTAATGAAAAGTGCATTGCAGTAATCCAGTCTGGAGGAAACAAATACCTGAACCAGCTCTTCAGGATCTGAAACAGTGAGTGTAGGCACAGTTTGGCAATTTCTGAGATGATGAAAAAAAATCTTGCAAAGATGTTTAATTCGGACTTCAAACGTGAGCTGAGGGTCAAGATTTATGCCAAGATTGGTAACTGCTGTTGATAGAGATGTAGTATGACCAGATTGCGTAATACTGGTTATGGGATCCTGACTGACTGAATCTGAAGTGAAGATCTGATCAACATAACCTCAGTTTTTTGTTTTGCACCTGATCAACTGAATATATATATATATATATATATATATATATATATATATATATATATATATATATATATATATATATATTCTATTTATATATAGTCATATGCAAATGCTTGGTCAAATGTTGTCAATAAGGAACAAAATGTTTCTGTACATTTAGTTCACAATTAATATCCATCTATTTAAATAAATAAATAATAATAATAATATTAATACTAAAAACAGAAATTGTGTCAATTTTGTCTAGGCCACATAACTATAAAGACTTAAAAGAAGACTACATAATATGAATGAATGAACTTTACACTTATATAGCGCCTTTCTCAAACCCAAGGACGCTTTACAATCAACACACTCCATTTACACACACTCAACCACACACCCCGATGAGAAGCGGCAGGCAATCGCGCACAGCGTACTCTCAACCGGAAGCGACCGTCCACCTGGAGGACTGCATCGAGCACTAGGGGGATCACCCAGGACAGAGTGCCAACCATATCTGGGCATACACACACACATACACAGATATACACATTCAATACATACACAAATATACACATTCATACACACCAGGGTAATTTTAGAGTATCCAATTCACCTGATCTCTATGTTTTTGGACTGTGGGAGGAAACCGGAGGAAACCCACACAGACACGGGGCGAACATGGAAACTCCGCTCCGATGTGGACTCGAACCCAAGACCTCAGCGCTGAGAGGCGAACGTGCTAACCACTAAGCCACCGTGCCGCCCTGACATGAATATGACAGTTTTTGTATTAAATTATTAACACAAATGAGCTTCTTCACAATATTCAAATGTCTTGAGCTGCACTAGCATGTGTAGACTGAACAGTCTTGTGAGAAATTGAGTTTGTGTCCTTAACTCTGGATACAGGAAGACTCTGAAGGCATCAATTCAAAATATATTTAAATTGAAAATAAAATGTATAAAATGATTAGATGTTTATTGTGAAACAATTAGTATGTAATGAAAGGTGGCGGAAACATGGAACTGACTAGCAAACACCTTTATCTTTACATACTGTATATATCAATGTCTGGTATGCTTGTTGAACAATATATTTAACAGCAGCGATTGCAAAAGCAGGCTTTGCTATTACATAGAATCCATTTTACACACACAAACACACACATAGAGAGAGAGAAGAAGAAGGGTTGTTAGTTTTGCATTGAGTGTATCAATATGGTCCCTGACTGCAGATAAGCAGAGAAACAGAGACTGAAGAACAAATAACACCCACTGCACCATTCCCAGTACAATATCTGCACACTGGCTTCTTCAGCAGTGAGTGGGCTTTCTTATGAATGAACACAGTCAAATACAAATTTGGACATATTCTGGCGTTTCATTGTCATTTGCATAATTATTCATTATTTTAGCTCTCTGTATGTTCATTCACTTCATCCTAACGGCTGTTCCTCTGTGTCTCCATCCAACCATTCTTCTCTCTCCACATTCTTTCTAACTCTCTAATTCATGCATCCATTCCTAACACACCCACAACCCTTCATTTACTCCCATCAATATATCATCTACACATCTCTCTGTGCACCTGTTGATCTATCCACACATCCATTCTGTCTATTATCCCTCCACCTATACATACATCCACATCCACACATCCCTCTGCCTGTCCAGTCATCCCTCAAGGCTTCCTCCTATATATCCATCCTTCTATACATATATAGCTCCATTCCTACATCCACAAATACAGTCATACATCAAAAAATACAATATTTTAAAAAAGTCAATCTGTGTTAATTTATAAGAATATAATTTAATTTTAAAAAATAAACAGAAATGTTATATTTATTACAGGTAAAGTGACATTTTAAGCCTTTTTTTGTTGATAGTATGACTTGAAAATCATGAAAATCTGAAATCCAGAATGTTTATTTTGAGTTCATTACTTTTTCATTACTATTATGTGTAATGAATCTAAAATATATATACGTTAGTTAATCTTTTTGAATTAAATTATGGAGATTCACACATCCCAACATCCATAATTTCATTTATTCCTCAAAGTATCCATCCATCTACACACATTTTATTCTTCAAATTACATACCCATCCCTGCATTAGTCATCTCTATCTGCATAACAGTTTAAAACACACTGAGCAGTGAAATGAACACACACCTGCATTTACCCAGAAATAGAAATCATGCTGTAGTGAGAGAGGATCTTACAGCAACTCCCAACAGCAAGCCCAGAGCATTCAACACAGCAGAGCAATCAGCTTCAGTCAGCTCTCTCTCTCTCTCTCACACACACACACACACACACACACACACTACAACTGGACTTTGATGTCCAACTCCACTGCTCAGAAAAGACCAAATGAAGCTTTGATATGAGTGGGAATCATGCAGTCTTCAGAGGGAGACAGTGGGAATGGGGGGATAAAATGACATATAGAGCTATTCATACTGTTTAATGCTGTTTTATGTGGACATGACAATGGCTTTACTATTGTCATAACAAGCCATATCACATTACAAGCCACATTGCTCAAATCTGATCTTTTTGCTCAGATCGGCTTTAACTATTTTGACGGTTCACATTTACAAATGTAAGTGACCTGTATCTGTCTGTAATGTGAATGAATCTGACCCTGAAACGGCGCACATGCACACATTGATACATGTATACACATCGCCTTCGTCACCACCAAAGAAAAACGTCATATTTGTGCAGAGTTGCCAGGTTTGGAAAAATACAGTCTCTGATAAAACTTCAGAGTTGGCAGTTTGCAGGGTTTTTGCACTAAATAAAAAAAAATGGAATGAGAAAGTTAGATTTGTAGAAGATTTACGTTTTAAAGCTCACTAAAATTTATGTGTCACCAAATTTTGGGCTAGTTTCCGTTTGTGTAGTGTGACTTTCTGTTACAAAAGTTTGTAGGAAATTTGAGGGATCTGGCAACCCTGTATTTTTACGCAAACTGATTTTAGTAAAACTGTTAAAACAGGCATGTTAGTAGCTGATGTGTCATGGTGTTTTGCTCAGCAGGACAGTAAACAGGTGGTGGACTGTACATGATCAGGTGAAGAAGGTGCATTTGCTGTTTTTACAACTACGTGAGTATACGAGAGAAGCCAATGCTGGCTCACCCACTACGCGCATACAAGCAAAAAGACACATGAAATCTGATCTGACTTGTCACATTCAAGTTGCATGTCCACGTTTCAGATACGTATCTGATCTAAAACCACATATAAAAGTGACTTAAATCTGATTAGAAAAGATCAGATCCGAGTCACTTTGAGGCAAAAGATAAGATCTGAGTTACTTCAGCCTAGTAATGTAAACCTAATGTAGCCAATGATGCAGTTTAAATGAAACGGCATTAAAAAACCCTTTTCACTTGAAACCCAGATTTCTATATAACCTATTTTAATGAATAAGCGTGAATGGTAACACAGTTAAAATATCTTTTTTGCACCAGCATAGTGGTAAATATTGCCTAGTTCTGAATAACTAGAACAATATATTCCAGCTCAATAACACATCATTTTAATCTGGAAGCTCAAGGCTACGTACAGACTTTAAATCAGGACTGTGGCTGCATGACACAAAAGTAACATATACAGAAAAAGTTGTCTCCTACAATTATTTAGACAATTTACAATTGCTTAGGCTGAATAATGTTGTGTTTTTGACATTTTGTAAAGTGTGTCCAACCTGAAAACACTTGCTAAGAGAGAAAGTAATTGAGGGTGGAGCATGGATAAGTCAGTTACACACACATAATCAAACATTTTCTAGGCCAAAATAGCCAATGATGTGTTACATCCACTCTAAGGGAATCAAAATGTTAAAATCCCAAAAGTATCACATAGATCAAAAGAGAACAAAAAGGCACCCCAGGCACTGTTCCATTTCAGAGGCAAAAGAAGCAACCACAACAGTTTTGTTTCTTCAGATGTCAAACCACAATGACAGAAAGAGCAGCTGTGATCTTTTGGGCTTCTGACACAACACTTTGAACAATAAAGGCATGATTTTCCTGCCAGGGTCGACTCGCGGTGACTAATACAGACTTAAGCAGCGTTCAGACATCAATTAAAATAGAAATAAATAAATACACACACACACACACACTCGCTCTCTCTCTCTCTCTCTCTCACACACACACACACACACACTATTCACTGTTGCGCCTCGCCAAGAAATCACTTCAATCATCAAAGAACTGCAGGGTCTCCCCAGTGCACACTCATTGATATGCACTTTGTGTGTGTGTGTGTGTGTGTAAGTTAGAATGAAGGAAAAGAAACATCAATTAAAAATCTCTGAAGGAACACACAATGGGGGCAATGAGAAATGAGGCATTTATATTTAATCTCATTGTTATTCATATACAAATATATTCATGTGTGTGTGTGTGTGTGTGTGTAAAAAAGTGTGCAGCCTTGAGCATGTGGTGCAGTTAAAGTGAAAGAAAAGAGGGAAGATAGAGAGAGATGGGAAAGGGAGCGATCAGAGGGAAAGAAAGAAATGAGAGAGACCGAGAGAGAGAGAGAGAGAGAAATGGGTGAGTGGTTGAGAGATTTGCTGCATTGTAACTATGAACAGAGAGATTTGTGCAATCATGGAAATACTGGCTGACACTAAGACACTCAAATCCTCTCCCTCTGTCTCCCTCTCTCTCTTTCCTTCTCTCATGCCCTCACGCTGACTATTTCGTTCTCTTTCCATCTGCTTTACTCCTCCCCTCTCAGTTACTTTCTCTTTCTCTCTGTAACTCCTCTTGTCTTCAAAGGCTTCAGAAGGGGTGAAGGGGGGGGGGCTGCTGGTGGATATGAAACAGCTGAAATGTCAATATCTAATATCATTTTACATCAGAGAAAGAGCCAGAAAAATATAGAAAAAGAAATAGACAGACAGAAAAAAAAGATACAGAAAAGAAAAAAAAGAAAGCAAGAGTTAAAGAAAAATAAACAGCAAAAGAGAGAGGAGAAGGAGAGAACAAAAAAGAAAGAGAAAAAAAGAGTGAAAGAGTGACAAAAAGAAAGAGATAAAGAAAAAGAAAGAGGTAGAAAAAGAGAGAAAGACAGAGAAAAAGAACGAAAGATCAAGAAAGAATAGAAAAAGAGACAGAGAGAAAAAGAAATATAAAGAAAAAGAGAGGGGAAAAGTACGGAGCCCCTGAAGGGACTTAATGTATTTTTTTTCCAGATTATAGGGATGTGTTTTTTTTTTTTTTTTGGTTTACTATCTGGTACTATCAGGTGAGCACCTGATACTATCAGGTGAGCACCCAATAGTATCAGGTGAGCACCCGATACTAACAGGTGAGCACCAGATAGTTTCAGGTGCTCACCTAATAGTATCTGGTGCTCACCTGATTGTACCAGACAGTAAACAAAATATTAAAAATTGGATCCCTATAATCTAAAAAAAAAAAAAAAACACCATGTCCCTTTAGGGGCTCCGTAAAAAAAGAGAGAGAGAGAGAGAAAACAAAACATATATAGAGAAAGACAAACAAAGTGAGACCGAAAGACAGAGAGAGAGCTGTGTTACTGTGATGTGTAATGTACAAGACTTTTAAGAAAGATGATTGAAGATAAAAATGAATAAAAGAAACAAGCTAAAACAAATCATTCTCCCTTATTGATTAAAACTGTACAGTCCTCTCTGATGATAAAATGAATGCAGTCTAATTTCACTGACTCTACTATTATTCATCTGTTTCATCTTTTGTGCGTCTGTACAGTAAAACTCACAATTGAGGGGACTGTATACAAATTTGAGGACAATAGCTGTTTGTTTTGTGAATAAATAATGTAGAATATCATTTGTCATCTATAATTTCAAAGAACACAATAAGAGAACATAAACAGTAATAAATATCTGACAATCCTGTACAGAGTAGATGTAGTCATTTTTATACGATGACTGATTTAAACAAATACTATTCACTGTTCCATTTAAAGACCTATTACACTGTGCTTTGGTTTTATATCACCACCACAAATACTGAACACAGATAGCGCTGTAGAAGCAATTTAATACAATGTAAAAACAACATTAACTCCATTTCATGTCTCAGTGTTAAAAGCTGTCTCATCTCTGCTCACAGCACGGCTTGTCCATCACGTCTGAATGTGTTTGCTTTAAAAAGCCTTCCCAGTGTTTCAGTCCTCATCCGTCATGTCAACCGTGTACGTCAAACAAGTCAGTGTATTATCACCATAAAGTTGGTTTGTTGTCATAGCCATAGTCTAGTGTTTGTTACGTTTATGCAGTCTTGCTTGATACAGTCTGGTTTAGTCTCAGTTTTTGTCATTAAAGTTTTGTTTTTGGAATCCACCTATGTCCTCTACTCCTGCTTCAGCCACACACTGACACCCATCAGATGTTTCCAAATTCTAAGGTGTTCTATTGCAGTAATCATATTACAGTGCCACATAAAAAATAGAATATAATGAAAAAGTTAAGGGTTACTCAAAACATAATTTAAAAAATCACTTGTAGCTCATAAAAATCAGAAATTCAGAATCTCAAAGTATTACAATACATTACTATTCAAACTGTATCAACAATATAACAAAAAACACAAATATGTCACATGTGTAATGAATATAAAATGAGTTTACCTCTTTGAATTAAATTATTTTATTGAATTTAATAATTTTAACGCACTAGTACATTAACTTTTGAAATCAACAATGTAACGTGCTTTTGTGTATTCTTTAAACAGTTCATGTTTGAGCGTACTTTAAAAGAAACAAGGACATTTTGAACAAATGTGTCCAGAGTGTAGAACTTGTTTCCTGTATCCAGTGTAGATTATGTATAGAAGAAAGAGACAGGAAAGCTAGAGAGAGAATGCGATTATCTTAGTGGCTCTGACCTCAGTTTTTTGAGTCACTGAGCTGAAACATAGAAACTAATGCACACATATATTTTTGTGTTCTAAAAAGGCTTTAGCAGCCTGTGTGTATTTGTGTGAGAGATTATACTTATGGGTACCAGCAAGTGCACTGAAGCTGTGGAGACATCTAAGAAATGTTCTAGAAGACCAGCTGCATTTCTTTATTTTTGATATCAAAGACAAAAATGAGCTGTATCTTAAAGTTAAGTTAATGTCAAACCAACAAATACTTTGTTGTATTGAATATTTTTAGTGTTTTGGGATCAACAAGACCGATTAAATGATAAATCACTTACCGTAGTCACATGATCTGCCTTGGCATTTGATCATCAATGTTAAAGCATTTTATTCTTAATGCTACATCTGTTATGCCTATAGCTCTGTAATTTTAATTTTAGACATTTAACCAGTCTGTACAGTGAAACACACATACTTGTGAACACACTAGGCTGTGAGAACATGCCCAAAGCGGTGGCCAGCCCTATGCACATTGCCTGGGAGCAGTTGGGGATTAGGTGACTTGCTCAAACGCATTTCAGTCATGACCTGCCCAGGGATCAAATCGGTGACCTTCTGGTCACAAGACCAGATCCCTAACCACCAGGCCACAGCTGTCCTATTTGAAAGCTATAAGGTTATAAAGAACATTATAGAATTATTACTGATGAACTACTGTGGCAGAATCTCACCCACCTACAGCTGTTTCAACCATTCTTTCAAATGGTTTTCCCAAACCTTTTCCTCAGAACAAACAGGGCAATTCAGTTGGTGATGTAATGGCCAGGAAATGGAGACTACCTCAGCTGCAGTCTTGGCTTTCAGAGACATATATATTTTGTTAGAGATCACTGAAAAGCAAAGGCAGCTTCTAAATTGTAGTAGATGAAAGGGTGACCTTGCCCACATTGAAACTAAATGGAGGTCCTGGTGTAACAGTATGTTCCAATATCATTTTTGCCATTCTTCTGAGTCATATCAATGACAGAAAAATAGCAACAAGAATATCTTCCACATCCAGCCACTGAAGAGCAAAAGAAATGCAGAGTCCAATTTGAGAGTCTGTTTATAATGTTTATTATAAAATGTTTAAAAGTAAAAATGAACAATGATTACATGAGGAGCCAATGAAGGCATACTTAAACTTTGTATGAAATAATCTCTCATAAAAGGATTAAACCATAGTTGAGATGAATTAGTTTGTAGACGTATCAATATTTAAATGGCAATGATATATATATGTAGACTTTTTCATCTAGTCTGTGCTATGATTCCATTTTCATTCTTTCTTTGATATAAACCCTTTTGAAAAAAAATCTGTAAAATCTCAATATCAAATTACATTACACAACCAGAAGCCATACTACCTGCAAAATATAACTTGCAAATGCACTAAAGCTAAGTAGGTTTGGGTCTGGTTAGTATTTGGATGAGAAACCTCAAAGGAAAACCTGGTGTGTGGCTGCTGGAAGTGGTGTTGGTGGGGACAATCAAGAAATGCAACCTAAAACTGTATTATGTAAAGGGGAAGCCATATATATACATAATGTCAGTGAGTTCTCTGGGCCTGAAGTCACCTGAAATGGACCAAAAATGGAAATGTGTTCTGGGGTCAGATTAGTCCAGTTTCAGCTTGTTTTTGGAAAAACTGACATCAGATTCCACATGCCAAAGATGGAAAAGACCATCAAGATTGTTACAATGAAAAGAGTGAAAAACAGGTGTGGTGGCATAGGGGTACATCGTTTTCCATGGCATGGGTGATCTCCATATTACCAATGGTTACCATTGATATGAAGGATTGTATTAGTTTCTTGGGAATATATATTACATACAACAACATTTAAATGTGTATATACTGCTTAACTGATTTCTGTTACTGATGTAAATAAGTGTATTATAATTAGAGTGTTTATTATTTTATTCTCTAAAATATATTCTTCTATTCTGTTTTATTCTTATTCTATTATATTAATGGAGAAACTGTAACTACTTGTAATTTCCCTCTGGGATCAAAAAAGTATTTCTGATTCTGATATGCTGCTACCAAGATGAGCTTTTCCCAGGAACTCAGCAGGACAATGTGAGGCCTCATTCTGCATGAGTTACAGTAACAGTGTGGCTTCATATACAGAGTGTGCCTGCAATCTAATGTGTCTCTTACGGAAAATGTAGCCTGTAGTGCATTGTGAAGACAAAAATCAGACAACAGTGACCATGGGTTGTTGACCAGCTCAAGTCTTGTATACAGCAAGAATGGGCAAAAATACCACTTGCAAAACAGCAGCAATTTGTATCTTCAATTCCCAAATGATAAAAAAGTATAATCAAAAAAAGAAAAGATGATGTGATTGTCAACTCCTCCAGCCTGTCTCTTTCCCTCACACCTGTCCCCAGAACTCCATTTTCCATTATCTCATCGTCTTATCTTTCCCTGTCATTCCTTCATAGTTCTCTCACACATTACAGAACTCCATTAACCAGAATTCCTTTAGGACCCCTTTTTATCATGTGACCTAAATATCAGCTGAATCCTAAGCTCATTTACATTTATGGCATTTGGCAGATGGTCTTATACAGAGTGATGTACAACGTTTTTTTCCATTAAGAGAATCATTTCAGTTAGTATCGACAGGTTAGAGTTGAAGCCACTCTTCATTTCAAACACTGTTAGAACAAAGCCCGTTACTAATACCTGGGAAGAAGGAAATATAGACAATGATATATAATATAAAGCATTACAATGCAATACAATAATTGTTTTAAAGTAGTGCTCTATTAAGTGTTTGACAAAGAGATGGGTCTTCAGTCTGTGTTTAAAGACTGTGAGGGACTGTGAGGGCTGTTCAAACAGCCAGTGGAAGTTCCTTCCACCACCTAGGTGCTAGGACAGAGAAAAGTCTTGATGCTAGTCTTCCACGTGTCTTGAAAGATGGCAGGTCAACCCGAGCAGTACTAGAAGCTCGAAGGGTTTGAGGTGCGGCTCGAGACTTGACCATTGCCATTCGGTAGGGAGGGGCTGGTTAATTTTTTTGCCTTGTAGGTGAACATCAGGGTTTTGAAACTGATGGGAGCAGATACGGGAAGCCAGTGAAGTGAAGTGGAACATGAAGTGGGAGAACTTGGGCTGACTGAAGACCAGGCAAGCAGCTGCATTCTGGATCAGCTGCAGGGGACTGATGGCTCGTATATTAAGACCAGCTAGGAGAGAGTTGCAGTAGTCAAGTCTTAAGATGACAAGAGTCTGGACAAACACCTGGCTCACATAGGAAGACCACCCAGGAGCAAATTGGTGTAGTCAAGTCTTGAGGTGACAAGAAACTGGATAAGCACCTGGGTGGCATCCTGAGTCAGATAGGGTTGGATCTTTCGAATATTGAAGAGGAGGAACCTGCACAAGTTGGCAATGTAAGTAAAAAATGATAACTGGTCATCCAGGATCACACCGAGGCTTCTTACTTCATAAGTCGGAACGACAATGAAGTTCTCAAACTGGATAGGAAGGCCAAGATGCAAACTAGTGGCTCCTGGAATTAATAGAAGCTCAATCTTGCTAGGGTTGAGCTTCAGTTGGTGGGTTGTCATCCATGTAGAGATGTCAGCCAAACTAGCTGTGGCTAGATACCTTAGTGTCAGAAGGAGGAAAAGAAACAGTTGAGTGTCATCAGAACAACAGTGTTATGAAAATCCAAAGAAGAAATTATTTCACCAAGAGAATGAGTGTATGGTGAGAAAAGAAGAGGACCCAGTACTGAGCTTTGAGGTACACCAGTGGAAAGCCTGCATGGATCGGATGGAGACCCTCTCCATGTTACCTGGTAGGACCGCCCCTCTAAATATTATCTGAACCCCTTCCACGCAGAGTCAGTGATCCCAAAGTTAGAAAGGACAGACAGGAGGATCTCATGGATGACTGTGTCAAAGGCTGCAGAAAGGTTGAGATGGATAAAAACCAATGACAGTCTGGCAAATCTAGATGTCTTGAGCTTCTCCATCACTGCTATGAAGGCAGTTTCAGTTGAGTGTGCCGGTTTGAAGACAGACTGGTAGGGGTCCTGGAGCTGGTTTTGGGAGAGAAAGACAGACAGCTGGATTTACTCCCCTACATACAAAATCAGCTCTCTCAATTTAACCCATTGCAAAGTATTGTATTTGCCAATACAAACCAATCATTTCTTTCTCTCATGTGTTTTCCTGTTCTTGACCCTGCTTCCGTTCTTGACTCTGACCATGCTCTAGCCCTAGTCTGTTTTCTAGTTTAGCTTTAGCCTGTGGTCTAGTTTATCCAAAGTCTGTTCTCAAGTGCAGCTTTAGCCTGTTCTCTAGTGTAGCATTATTCTGTTCATTGGCTTAGCTTTAGTGTAGCTCTCTCTTGTATTTATCTTGCTCCGGTTTTTGACCCTCGTGTATGTTATGACTATTCTTAGCTTCTGCACTTTGTCTTCGATTTATGCCCTGTTTGGTTATTGAACTTAGACTGTGTACTGACTTATGTCTTTGGATTTTCCCTCCTTATTTAGAAAACATCCTTTATCTTAATCTGCATTTGACTGTTACCATTTTGCCTCATCCTGACAGTGACACAATGGTAAAGATGCTGCTGTCTCAACTTTTCTGACTATGTTGGAGGTGTCAATTTTTTAATTTGTTTATATTTAAGAAATAAAATGACTGATTATTGTTGAAAACACAGTTTTTTTCTTTATGTCTGTTAAAAGTTAAAGTGACTGAACAAATGATAGATTTCAGTTTTTACTGCATTTTTAGAAAGTGTCTCAATATTTCTTGTAGTAAATGGAGCTTGTAGTTATAAATCTAGAAAGTCACACTACTACAAGCAAACCTTCAGGAAAGAAGGAACCTTTATAAAAACAACAACAATGTGCCCATCTTAAACATGCCATCCAATGTTCACATAGACTATAGAATATGGGACACTTATTATGTAAGAGACCACCACAGCTATAACAATTTAAAGAATAAACTCCACTCACTAACTACCATGTAAAATTTTTCCCAAAGAAAACAAAAATAAATAGATAACTCAATATGCAAAACTGCCATATGGGCACACAAATGCCCTGCATTTTCTTGGAAGGAGATCTAGAATCCTAAGAAAAAGATTTCAAGATTTCATCAAAAGGCATTAATTAGTGTTCAAATTTCTCCTTCACTTCTTCCCTTTCACATTTACAAATTTCAGCACAATTCTGCCTTTAATACTGAATTTTGGTTCCAGTTAGATTCTAGGATGCAGCCCCTGAGTTAATCAGAGGCAGGTTAATATTCATTAAACTCTCCTCTCTGCGCCTGCATTCATTAGCTACAGCAAGCCCCGAGGCTACAGCAGGGTGATTCAGCTTCAACTCAACTGCTGGAAGACCACAGATGAACACACAGCAACTCCAGTACACAATTAAACTTGCTTTCCATATGAATAGAAATCCGAAGTCTTTCCATGTATGAAACTCTGATAGACAGCATAATATTGCTAAGGTAAACTGCCTCAAAAGTCTTTTTTTCTGCAATGTGTTTTGGAAAAATACCAAACACTCACTGTCCACAATGCTAGAAACACTTACATGACTATTATCTATAGGCAGCTATATGCTTGTATAATTACAATCTGCAAAATGCATCAACTACTCACTGGTCAGCAATAGATCACAGAGCTGTTATTACTGATATTTTTTTGACATTTTGAAGAAAGTTATAACACAATATGTATATAAAGTCATAAAAATTACATGATAAATTAATCTTGTTTATGCCTTATCACAGTACAGAGGCATCATTAGTGAAGGATCAAACATAAATGGCCATATCTTTGATGGTTTTGTTTGATCTTCGTGCAGCACTTGACATAATAAATCACAATAAATAAGAAAAAAGATCTACCTTCTCTAATTTTCAGCTCACAAATGTTTATGGTTACATGTCAGCTCATACAAAAGCAAGGTCAACATTCAAGCCTCAAGGTTTGTTTGTATTTGAACTACATATGTTACCAATCAGATGTCATTTACACTGGGGACTCTTTTTGAAAGTGCTCTCAGCAACTTTGTTTACCATTTTGGTTCTCATGTGCTGCTTTTGCTATAATTAAATGCTTGACCAGAAACCTGACTGAATGCACATGTCTAAAAACTTGATTTCCTAAAGCGAGAGTGAATTTAAGGGGCAGCTGAAATGTAATACATGATCAGCATTCTTGTAGTAATATTACAACCTGGGTCAATGTTATCTGTAACACGACATTAGCATACACTGCTATGCTCAAACATCAGCTAAACCAAATGATAAGTTGAAGACTGTAACAGGCCTGGGTGCTAAACAATTTCCTTATACTTAACTCAGACAAATCGGTGCTTTCTTCCTCTTAAAGATGCTAGAAAAAAATGATCAAAAATAATGCTGTATTTTAATCGATCTTCTGTTACATCAGATACAACTGTGACCCTTGTGGACGTAGTAATCCAGATCTTTGATACATGCATATGTAAAATCACTATGAATGCGCTCCTTCATCCTTCAAATATTAGGTTTAAATAGGTTAGGGAATGCATTATCCTTGCTCAGTTTGTCCAGAAAGCAGCAGCCCTTACAAGAAATAGGACATTTGCCCATATTAGTCCAACATTATAAACACTGGCTGCCTTTCAAGTTCTGTATTGATTGCCAAATTTTGGCATATATTTAGCACAAAATATTTTTTTCCTCAGAATCAGAAACAACTTATTGAAAGTAATTTTGCCTTCTTATATCATACAGTTATTAATATCTAGGATTGTAAAAAGTAGGAGGAATATCATTTTTATACAAAGTTCAACAGCATCTAATCAGTATTTGAGACTTTGGTAATTAGTTTTCCCTTTAGAAGGTATAAATATGAGCTTCTTGGACATAGAAGTAAAAATGAGATGGTGATGTGCTGTCAGCCCAGTTTGCTGTTGATGGTGGAGAGAAGGGGCATTGATTTCTCAAGGAGTCTATGCTACCTTCTGGTTACAACTTTTAGTTATGCTGTTATAACAAGGCCTGCTGGAGTCCATGTTGTAATCTTATTAATCATTCTGTATATCTGTCCAGAGCTTTCCAAACAAAGCTAACCATGTATGTTCTTTTTTGTTTCTTCAAGCTATAAATCTGCCCCCTGTTCTCCAGACTGATGTGAAGCAAGTTTGACCCTCACTAAGAGTTCCTGCCCATTTTGCCCTTTGAACCAGACTTGCCACTATGGAGCCACCAGCATGTGTCACTGACCCTCCAAGCTGGACTAGAATCACTGGTTTCTTGTACTCTGACTAGAACTACTCCATAATCTAATGTATAGTACACCAGCCCTCCACAATATATAACGTTTCTTACCAGGGAAAATTCTTTCTCATGTTGGTAGAGAATTGTTGTTTGGGTTTCAGCTATGAACACTGAATCTCATATTAATCTGAATAGTTCTTCCCATCGATGATGCTGTTTTAACCATTATGTATATTTTGAATCTGTGTGATTCATTAGCCTTCTCCTTTATCTGTCTTAAATATTACTCTGCAATAAGTTAACTGGGTCAAAGGATTTCTAAAACAATCATCGTTTTTGCTTTCGTTGAACAAAAATCTGTGAAGTGGGAAAAGTTTTGAATAGATCTGCAAGACTGTTTGCAATTGTACATCAAGAAGGTGGATCTAAAAGGAAGATCTTCTAAATAAAGTGGCCAGTAAATGAAAACTCTGTCAAGTTCAATAATTGTTCTTCTGGATATAAGAAAATAACATTTCTTACAATGTTTTGTACAATGATCCAAATGTTTCATTCAAGGGCATAGACAGTAAGCACTGTATCACTTCAGTTACTTCTCCATCCTCATACACCTCTTCCATCTTTCTTTCTCTCTTTCTCTTTCATTTCTCTTTATGGAGTTTGTTCCACAACTAAAAATACTCCTCTGATAAAAAAAAAAAACGACAAATGAGAAAGAGAGAAATCATTCTCTCCATCCCTCCAGGGCTTTTCCGTATCATCCTTTTAACTGAGACTAGACCAGAGAGAGAGAGAGAGAGAGAGAGAAAGAGAGAAGCAAAGGATGAGCTCTCTTTGAAAATCCAAATTCCATCTTCTCCACCTTCACTGTGTGATATAAGCGAATGAGGACGCTGTTAAATTTGATCAAAATGACATTTTCTAATTAAGATGAATCATAAAGATGTCCGAGAGATGTTACCCCAATGATATAATCACCTCCTTAGTGAATGAGGATCAGCCACAGTTGGATGATGAGGAGGCTCAATATCCACTAAGCCAGATTCTCTAGAGGGATAGATCACACAGGCTGGTGAGATCTCATTTTGGTGCTTGTATTCAAAATCTAGTTATTATGGTCCAGACTGTCTGAAGCACATGAAGAACACAGACACACAACTGCATACTCACGCACATCTTACACATATGGAGGGTCCTGTTTAGTAAATTAAGGACAAGCAAGAGTAATGTCAATAAAAAAATGAAAAGAGGTAGGTAAGCTTTTTATCATCCTCAGAAACTTTGGATTGTGAGTGACATTGCCAAAAATCAATGCAAAAAAAATCAAGAAATCATGATGGTGAGCCCAGTAATGGATTGGCACCATGCCCTAGGTTTAGGCAAGATATTGTGATGCCCTGCGTTGTACATGGTGAAAGTTTAGTGGACTCATCATGACCCTGCTCAGGATGAAGTGTAAGATAATGGATAAATGGTTGTGAAATCATGATGTTCCAACTAGAAAAAGATAAACAAAGAAGGCAGTATGAAACTTATTTTTCGACTGGAGTACCTCATTCTAAAAAAAGAAGGAATGATTTGGCCAGTGTGTTATAAGATGCAGTTTTTATTTATTGATGTTAATGGCTTTAGGCAGCCATGACCTTAAAAGGGGGCAGCTGTGGCCTTAAAGAGGCAAACTGTGGCCTTAGAGAGTAGAGAAGCAGGATAGGAACCAAAAGGTCATCAGTTTGATCCTCTGAACCTGCATGAAATGGCTGATTGGCCTCCAACTGCTCCCCGGGCACTGCATATAATGGGGTTTCCCACCACTCTGGGTATGTGTGTGTATGTTCACTCCACAGATGGGATAAAGCCAGAGATGTTCAGCCCTGCAGTGAAAGAGTTGACTCTTCTTTATTACTTGCTTTATACTCAACTGAATGAGGAACCACCACAGCAATGTGTAGAAGCATGAAGCTCTCTTGGACACAATGGGAGCTCAAGTTCAAACTCATCTCAGGTTCTGGTCAAGTTTACCATGCACATTCGACCTTGATGTACACATAGTTTTAACAGAATCCAACGAGGCCCTCCTACTTGTCACTGAGCTCTAATATTCAAAAAGTCATCATTTCTGCTGATTGGTTGTCATGAACACTGCTGCATCATTTTCCACATCAGTAATAAGGGCATTCAGTTGTGCTGTGTTATACTGATTTTATGGATTTTAACTAACCCCCTAGGGCCCAACAACCAGCTATAGCTCAAATGTCCACAAGCAGGTTAAAGTGCCTCTGGATATAACATAGCATTCTGTATACATTTTTCACTACAAGACAAGTAATGTGATAGAGATTCAGGGTGCTCACTCAAGATATATAGCCACGGGGCATATGTCAGCCCTACTGCAGCCCTGCCTTTCAACCCTATCATAAGATTTTCATGAGAGGCAGAAGATTTTGATGTAATTTACATTGTATATGTAACTATAGCCCAAAAACAAACAACTCACATTGGATCATTAGGTCAATTTATGGTTACCATTAAACGGCATCATATCAGTATACAAGCCAAGCTGTATAATCTATCTCTCATGGTTTATGAAATTTAAATTAATTCCCTTGAGTAGTGTCTGCAGTTCTGCGCACTATGCAGGCAGATCATAATGCATGTTGTAGTTATTACATAAGCATGGCTGCTGGGTGATTAGACAAGATTATGTAGCAGAGAATTAACAGCGGCTTCTGGCTTCATCCAAACTGCTCATTGACCTGTAAACAAATAATGACCACCTATGGGGGAGGGACAGAGAGATGGTCAGAGGAATACATCATTAGAGCACAATGCAGTGTCCTTAACATTTCCACTGTACACCAATGCACTGATCACCAGTCAATGGAACATATTGATTTAAATGTAAGGTACACACACTATATCTGAGATAACTGGACACACTGCTGATTCACCAACAGCCATAGTTGTCTGCAGGCATATCGTCAGCATAACATGCAAATACACTAGCTAAGTAGGTATGGGTCTGGTTAGTTCTTGGATGGGAGACCTTCAAAGAAAAGCTTGTGTTGCTGGTGGAAGTGAAACTATGTGCTATGTTTTGGATGAGGTCCTGATTATCTGGTCAGAAAAAGATCGCTGAGCATTTACTTTAACAGAATAGATGTGTTACCCCAATGAATAGACGTGTTACCCCAACAAAGAACTAACCTACATTCTATTTCTGCTGCTTTCAGTTGCTGACGTTACAATGCTCCCCCCTTTTTCCCCACCATCACCAGTGCAGTCCCTGTCCAGCTGTCCAGGGATAGGCTCTGCCCCCTGCTTTCCTTCTACTCAGCAGGACCAGCTATGGCCTGATGCTCAGAGACCAAGTTCCAGTCCTTATCAGTAAGAGTCTTTATGACAGAACTTGCTTTCTTTGTGCCAGAAAGCTTCAATACATCATACTGTTGAAAAAAGCCACACAATACCAAACAAATCTCTGTTTGAGCTAATGGAAAAAAAGTTTACATTAACTTGAATAAAGTTTAAGTTTGATGTGTGAGGTACTTTGAAATGAATTTTTCTCATTTACATCATCAAAAAAAGCTAAAGACAGTGACTTTAAGCTTATACCAAGCTAGAAAACTATCCTTTCACTGGGCTGGCTACTTTTTTTGGCTAATTTATATTAATTTGCTGAATTTGCTGTTAACATATTAGAAAAAAATACAGCCTGTTAATGACAGAATGCTTCACTTCCTGCACCATATTCATTTCTAGGTTGTCGAGACTGTTATAATGCCATAATATATATTTCTTTTGGAAGGGGCTCTGGGGGCGCACAATGTTTATTTGTTACAAAATTGTAATGTTTCAGTTTAAGCAGGAGGAGAAGATGCAGAGGTGAGTGTCCAAAAACAAGACTTTATTACAAAAAAAAAACCACAACTGTGAGCCACATACATACACGCACATTCAAAAACATTTAATGACTGACGAAGACTGTGAAAAACAAGGTTAAATAGCAAACCATAATGAGAGATAATGAGACTTCAGGGCTGTGCAATAACATGATGTAACTGGGGGTGGAGACATTAACAAGACACAAAGAAGATGTAAATACACAAACATGTGGAAACAAGGACGATATGTATGAAAATAAACAAAAGCACATGGCAAACGTAAATACACACAAAACATGTGGGCAAAGATGGAGATATGAACAAGTCAAAGCCAGGGGTGACAAAAATAATAATAACAGATAAACACACACACAAAACCAGAAAGTGAATGCAGAGTGAAAAGCCTGCTGGGTAAGGTCAAATGAGGAGAAAGAGAGAGAGTTAATTACATTTTGACTGAACATGTTTTTCTTGTCCCTCTCTGCGTCCATCATCTCAGATTACTCGTCAGTTCAGGACCGACTCTGTTCACTTCAATTATGTTCAACTCTGTCCCAAGACAGTTTATAACTGTACCATGTGTGTGTGTGTGTGTGTGTGTGTGTGTGCGTGTGTGTGTGCGCGCGCGTGTGTGCGCATGTGCACACGCAATTTATACACAATTTAATTTCTGCAGTGCTCACAAAACAGGCCCAAATGGAGAAATGTTGAAGTCAACACTACTTCATGTAATTTCACTTTATTGAATGTTCTGGCAAGGTACAGTCTATAGGAAAGATACTGGACACTCACTGGTCCAGTACTTTTCCTGTCACTGGGGTGCAACCCACAAATGTATGTCTTCAATAGCTTTAGTAACAGAACTTAATAATATCAGACTATGTTGTAATGAATGTATTTGAATGCATATTGATTCCACTCACCCTGTCCTGAACAGAGATAATAAAAGTTAATATATTGTTTACTGTTGCTGATTAATATGCAATTAATTATTAATGAGCAATTAATTATGGCCTAATGAATAAAAGCATATCATTTGTAAACAAGCTTAAACTTGGGATCTAAAAAGTCCTCTGCTCATTGTAAAGTTTTCTGATCAACAGGACATATATATATCAGAACCATTTACATCAGCATGGTTTGTGTGCTAGACAACCTGCAAGAGTACCTGACCACACCACCAGCCACCCATTGTCTTGCATAGGCCAGGGAGCATTTACGGTGGACAAGGGATCATTGGGCCTCAGTGCTGTTCACTGATGAAAGTCGATTCTCACTGAGCAGAAATGGTTGCCGCCAATGATGTTGGAGATGTGAAGGAGATGCTATGCATCAGCCACTGTGGTCACCAGACAGGCCTTTGGTGATGGTGGTGTTAATGTGTCTAGTCAATACAGAACTGCCCTACACTTTGTGAATGGTACAGTGACAAGCCCATACTACTTAAATAACATCATGTCAGTCATTGTGCCTCTACATGAACAACACAGGCCTAATTACATCTTCATGGACGACAAAGCTCCAGCTCATTGAGGTCGCATCATTAGGGGACGACTGCTGGAGACTGGGGTACCTCAAATGGTGTGGCCTGTACTTTCTCTGTTTCTGAATCCCATAGAAAACCAATGGGATCAGCTGAGTTGTCGTGTAGAGACTCGTAACTCTGTACCCCAGAACCTCAATAACCCAAGTACCACCCTTCAAGAAGAGTGGGATGCCATGCCTCAACAGATAATAAGTCGATTTATGAACAGCATGAGACGTCGTTGTCAAGGTGTAATTGAAGCTCAAGGGCACATGACAGGTTATTGAGACAATGACATCATTTGTTGGAGTTTATCCATCACTGTTGTTGGCTTTTGTTTCAATAAATTGTTTGAGATGATGAAATCATCACTGCATGCTTCTACCTAAATGCCTGACTTTTATGATATATCACTGTATTGTGAACTTTTTATTTATTATTTATTATCTATTCTATCAGACTCGAATACATTCAAGTAAATAGATTGTAGATACTGTATACTGCTAATAAATTACTAGAATAGATTTAATTTACATTCAACTATCAAGTTCACCTTCATTTTCACTGGTGAACTGTCAAACATGAAGGGACAAATGAATGTGGACTATTATTGCACCTTCATCGCTAATAAATATATTAAATATGTTCAAATGAATTAACATTCAATGTTCACCTCCTAAATCTCTGTTTCTCTCTCTTTGTCTCACACACACACACACACACACTGCTGGCTCACTCTAAATCAGGTGGGGTGTGTGGGTAATAGTAGCAGACTTCACACACTTACAGCTGTCAGCTTCCATCTGTACGAAGACACACACATCAATGTGACCATCTGTGTGTGTCTGTGTGTGTGTTTAATCAGGTACAGTGAGATCTATTCCACCACAGTAATAGTTCTGTTCGTGTGTATCTCTTTGTGTTTGCCTCTTTATACCTGTCCCTCCCTCACACACAAACACACACACTTAGGTCTAATACATACATTAACATGTCCAATCAGTTAACAGAAGGTACCAACAGTGTGTGTAAGTGAGAGTGAAGTCATGTGTCTGTTCTGTAACTTCTGAGTCAGCAAAGCATCAACACACAAACACACACACACACACTCCTGTATTAGTATCTTTGTGGGGGTTCAGGGTCTCTATACTCAACTATGAACAGTTATATTTAGGGATGTAAGACAGGAAATGCCCACCAACAGCCTATTTCACTTTAGAAGCAGAATCAATTTTTCTAATTTATTAGTTTTATTTGGGTAGATTTTTGTTTAAATAACATTTAACTTGCACGTGTTCTTGATATTCTAAGTGAAAATGAGGGACCAAAACATTTTCTGTTTCTGTTTATGTTCTGAAACTGAAAATGTAAAAAATACAACGTACAGTATAATGTGTTGAAACATTGACAGAAGCTACATATAACATTCCAAATTATATATATTCAGGAAATAAAGAGTAAGTGAGTGAGTGTGCAATACAATATGCAGAAGTTTGTTCACATTTGATCCAAATTTGATTAGAAGTTGCACAAAAGTGTATTTATTACAATATTAATTATTATTATTATTATTATTATTACTATTCTTTTTACTTTGAAACTAATAGAGAAATTGTATTGAATTTGTAAATTCAGAACACAAAGGTTAATGTAATTAATTATGATACTATGAAAGTAAAAAAGTGAACCAGAATTTTTACACTTTTTTATTTATCACTTTCTAACAGTGTTAGAGAACTAATGTTGGCCTCAGATGCTTCCGTTTTTCACACATCTGCTGAAGCCTTGTCTCAGATGAGTGGAATCATGCAGAGAGAGAGACACACACACAGAGAGAGAGAGAGAGAGAGAGAGAGAGAGAGAGAGAGAGAGAGAGAGAGAGAGAGAGAGAGAGAGAGAGAGAGAGAGACAGAGAGAGAGAGACAGAGACAGACAGAGAGAGAAAGAGAGAGAGAGAGAGCGAGAGAGACAGAGAGCGAGAGAGAGACAGAGAGCGAGAGAGACAGAGAGACAGAGAGAGAGAGAGAGAGACAGAGAGACAGACAGAGAGAGAGAGAGAGAGAGAGAGAGAGAGAGAGAGAGAGAGATTTGTAGATCGTCATTGATTCAAACTGTGCAGCACAGCAGTGTGGGCATTCTCTCAGGAGTAACATTTACACTACACCCCTCTGTTCTTACACACTCTTATTCTATGTAAAACAATCAGTCGACTAGTGTGCTGTATGATAGAGCCACTCCCTCCTTCACCTCTGCATCCCTCTCTCGTTTCCTCCTCCATCGCTCCATACTAACATGCACATGCCAGTGACAGTACAATTTTATTTAATGGGTTTGACTGCCACGACTACTTTACATACAGCACCACCAAAGCAATTACAAGTTGATCAGTGAAATTACTAGTATTAGCATTAACAGTAAAACATGTCAAAGTAATGTAATACAATGTACAGTCATGTAATGTAAAGCTGTATAGCAATGTGATGCAAATTTAAATGATGGAACAATGTAATGTAATGTAACATGTAATGTAATACAAATGAATGTATCAATGTAATATAGCATAACAGTATGCAACATAATGTAATGTAATTGAACTTTACATTACTTTACCATCCAATGTCATGTAACTGAATGTTACAATGCCATGTAATGCAGTGTAAAATAATGTAACGTAATGAATGTCAAAACAATGTGTAGTACAATGTAAGTTAATGATTTTATTCCAGGGGATTTTGGACCGTTTCTGCTGGTCAAGTCCTTGTGAAATGTTCACATAATGTAATAAAGCAGCTGTGATTTAATTAAATAATAAATTAACTAAATAAATGTTTAATATCCGTGATGATACTTAAACATACATAAGAATGCATATATGAACAGACACTTTGTTCATGATCTCCACCAGCTTCATCAGTGACTGCAGGACTGAATAAATGTCAGTATGTCTTGGGAGAGTGTATCACCCAGCAGGAGTGTGTGTGTGTTTTTGTGGTTTAGATTAGATTAGAAGCACATCTGCTTGTGTAAGTCAGTAGGAGTTCTCCGGAGTGTGTCCATGCTCTTGGGTACACAGATGTTGCACTGCATTTTCTAGATGCTGGCATGCGTGTGTGTGTGTGTGTGTGTGTATTGATTTGCATGCATGTGTACTTGTGTTAGTGTGCATGTGTGTGTATGCATTAACCTGCATTTTTAGATGTAGCATGTGTGTGTAGCATGTGTGTGTGTGTGCTTACACACTGTCAGTTAGTATTTATACTCTTCATGTGTAAACAGTGTTTTTGTGCAGTGTTGTATTTATGTTCTTTTTATGTATTTTATGTATTTTTTGGGGACAAACATCCTAATAATGGTAAGAATCTGCAAAAGTGGGGACATTTTGCTAATAACTCAACTTAAAAAAGAAATAAAATAAATCAAATAAAAGTAAAAGAGAAGAATGATTGCCTTTTGGTTACTGAAGTTAAGGTTTACATGCAGTATTGCTTAGCAATTATATGACTCAATGAAACATCCTCAGGAATACAGTAATACTGAATATATGTCATTAATGTACACGTGTGAGAAGATATAGTGTTACTCTCTTGATGTTTCTACATATGCATGCATACACACATGAACCTCTACTTTAGGTAGTCACTCTCTTGGTGTATATGTATGTGTACTCTGTCACCTGCTGCTTTTGCATGCTCTACACATGTACCCGGACTCTGTGCAAAACAGCATGTGGTGAGTGTTTGTGTTTAGAGCCACCCTCACGTTTGTACTCCAGCCATAGATGTGTATTTGAATGTGCCGAGTGTGTAAGTGTGTGTTACCAGCATGCTTCTTCACGTGTGTTCACCTTTTCATTCTTAATGAAATAATCATCTGCTCTAAGTGTCTGCAGGTGTATGAAACATGCACATATAAAGCATAAGTATAAGAATGAATGTCCATGTATGTTTATGTATGTATATGTACATAGGAGTATACTGCATGCTCACACTGACCTGCTCTTGTGACAGGCGGTGCAGATGTAGCCCCTCTCATGCTGGTTGTAGCTGCAGCAGGCTTTGCAGACGTTGTAGGAGCAGTCGAGGCAGGCTCGGCGAGGGTTGAGGAGAAAGCTGAAGGGCTGACAGCAGCGGATACAGCACTGCTCATTAAACCTGCTCTGCTTCACCAACAGCGTACAGCGACTACACTCCTCCTCCAACTCCTGCTTCAGATCACTACAGAGAGAGAGAAAGAGAGAGAGTGGGGGGGTTGAGAGGGAGTGGGAAGGGATTAGAATGAGAGAGAGGTGGGGAGGGGGGAAGAGTGAACGAACAGAGGGGGAAAGAGAGGCAGGGACAGTAGTAGAAAAATACGAGAGGGTAAAAGAGTAAATAGAGGCAAAGAAGGAAGAGCAAGGGAGAAAATGAAGGGTAGAGTGAAGAAAGGGGGGTATCGATTGAATAAAAGAGAAGAGGGAGAGTGTATGTGTAAGAGGGAGTGTGTGAGAGAGACAGACAGACAGAGAAAGAGAGAGAGAGAGGTCTAAGAATTCAAAGCATTAAATGTCAAAATGTAAAATCAACTTTAATACTTACGTCCAATCACTAATATACAGAGACAATATAGAGGGTGGAGAGAGAGAGAGAGAGAGAGAGAGAGAGAGAGAGAGGCAAAGGCATACAGTCATGCAGAATAATTGGAGTTGCTGTAAGGAATAAAAAATTAAAAGGGGGATAATTCAGAGGGTGGAGTCTGCAGCTCACAGACAAGGGAATCCACTCTCTCTCTTTCATTCCTTTTCATTTTTCTCATTCTCTGCACAAACTCTAGCCATCATATACACACATGTATGCATATACATTCTCCCACTCACCTATACACTCAGTGCACATTTGAGTGACACCACCCAGCTGAAATAGGCTGCAGTCATTCACACATGCAGCGTACCCACCCAAAACACGCACACACACACACACACACACACACACACACACACACACAAACACACACACAGTCTGTGCACTACTCACTCATGTTTGAATGATCATTACCAGTGGATTTCTGCTAAAACATGCAAATGTGCAATTAGTTCTTTTTTCTTTTGTTAGATTATTGCTGTGATTTAATGGCATAAATCATGTAAATGCACATATGTGATGTAGTAAAATTAAGAAGGACTCATTATGGTTGCCAGATGGCTATTACCAGATAAAATATTTTATCTGAATAATCTTAAGTGAAAGTGAAAAATGAAAGTGCACACTGACCAGTGTGTTTGCACAAAAAAATTTGTTTTACCTCCACATTTAACCAATCCATGCAACGCCACCCCCACCTCTGAACACACACAGTGAGCACACTTGCCTGGAGTGATGGGTAGCCCTAGTCACAGTCCAGAGAGCAGATGATTGTTAGGTGCCTTTCTCAAGGGTGCTTAAGTAATGTACTCTTTGTCAGATGATTGAACCGATGACATTCATGCCACCGGTTCCTAACCTCATGCTAAGCTGTCCCATTCAATAGGCATTTGATTTTCCTTTTAAGAGTTTTAAATGGTGATTTGTTCCATTAAAAAGCAAATAATGTTTTGGCTGATAAAAAAGCTAACATGAAAAATTTGGCCTATTCGGCTGTAAAGAAATCAGAATCAGCCATAAAAATGATCAGTGCATCCCTAATTTTTGGTAATTATTACTGCATGCTTTAATTGAATCCTAATTAAATGAGGCAGACTTAGGAACTGCACACAGGAGAGCTCGACAGGCCAAAACGCTGAGGGTTTACACATGCACACACACACACATACACACACACACACACACACACACACAATCACTTTTGTAGATTTATAAAACTTTATGGTTTAGATTATCAGTCTCAGGTGAGGATTCAAACAGACACATCTGAAGAGCAGATTACACATATTATAGCTGTTCCATTACTGTTATACAATACATTACAATTTATATTCAATTCAATTTGACTTTATTCTACTTCAATTTCAAATAATGTGGCAACAGATGTACTACTTAATTCTAGCTGCAGTTGTGATGATGTGCAAGCTTTATAAAGAATTCTGGCAAAAACCATTACACTAATATAGAAACTGCTTCTACCTGACTCTGAGACAATAACACTGAGTCTATCAAATGTGCTACCACAATAATGCTAGTTAATTTGCCCAGCAAAACATGTACACTCAAAGAACAGCCCAGATTAGATTATACAGATTCTATTGAATTTGTATATCATTTGATTCAAATCCATTCAATTTCAACTCCATTTCTCTCTATTTTATTCTCATTTCATTTGACTCCACTCACATTCAATTACAGTATATTCTATTTCAACACCACTTGGTGCTGTACAATTCTTTCCCTTTGACTCTATTCTATTACAACCACATTTCACTGACTCCAGTCAATTCATTTTCCATTTAACTCAACTCTATACTGACTCAGTTTAACTGTTTTTTCAGCGTCCTTTTAACTCAATTTCAGTTCTGTTCTACACTTCCTTTACAAAATTTCAAAAGCATTTGTAAAGACTTTGAGGGCTGATAAGGTGAGCGCTGCTGTATTGAGTGTTTAATCTAAAACATGGTCTAACTGACATGAGGCTGAGCAGCTTTTCCGAGCATGAATGAGCATTTCTTATTTCAGTTTGGGTTTATCCACAGCTACAGTGAACACTATAGGTCACTGCTACATGGCCCAGGGCCACACACACACACATACACACACGCACACAGAGTTGTGAAATTAACCAAAGCTAAAAGTTGCTCAAAAAGGAAAACAATTATTTATGAGTGAAGATATTCCACTGAGCATCAAATTATGTAGTTAATTCATATTCTTCAACCGTGTTCTGTTTCATTGTTTCACTCGCGCACACACACACACACACACACACACACACACACACACACACACACACACACACACACACACAGACAGAGAGAGACAGAGAGAGAGAGAGAGAAAGTAATATACCCAAAATTGTATTTAATGATAATGAAAAACTGTCAGCTCACTTTCAGCATGGCTGTTTCTCACATCAAAGTAAGCTCAGTAATTTCCTCTGTATAATACATATCGGCCCAGAGGGGAGAAAAAGGGATTTTACACAGGGAGTGGGGGAGATAGGATAAGCAAGGTGTAGCTCAACAATAAGAAAAAATGGCTCATCAGTAGAGCTGCAACTATCAAATATTTTTGTAATCGAGTATTCTGTCAATATTTTTCATCAATTAATCGGAGACCCTGGAGGAACCCCATGCAGACAAGGGGATACAACACCCAGATGGGGACTCAAACCCTGATCTCTAAAGGTGGCTGGACCACAGTGCATCTCATTCCAGTTACAAATGCTAAACATAATTTCACAGCATGAGAGTCATACACTACAAAAGAACCATTTGATCATACATACGTTATTTGAATTAATATAAAACCATGTTTTAGAGATTAGAGCTCAAAGGATTTGAGATAAATGTATGATTCAAATACACTGCTCACAAAAAGATAGATATACTGTATTTAGCTTTCAGGTGAAATTGATGGAAAACGTAAAAGGTTCACAGTGATATATCATCAAAATAGGACATTTAAGTAAAAGCATTCAATGGTGATTTCCTCATCTTATTGTTTTATAGTTTTTTTTATTGTTTTATTTGTATCCCCATTAGCTGCTATTGAAATAGCAGTTATTCTTCCTGGGGTCCCATAGACATAACATACATAACAAACAATCACACATCAACCGTAATTACAAACCTATGCACATTTATAAATAAAAATAAGAAAAGAAAAGAAAAGAAAAAAGAATAACAACGATAATAACAATAATAATAATTATAATAATTATCATAATAGTAACAATCATAATAACAACACCAACAATAACAACAACAACAATAATAATAATAACAATAAACAAAGTATTTCCATTACCTCATACCCTGCACTCTGCATGTACTTGACCAGGAAGTACCTAAGTATTCAGATAGTCTCTAGATCTTTCATGTAGTATTTTTTAATTTGCTTTTTAAACTTTGTTTTACTGTCAATCTTAAGCAATGGAGCCGGCAAGGAATTCCATTCTTTAACTGCTCTGTAAATGACTGTTCTACACCGGTAATTGGTTTTTGCTCTTGGTATTTCAAAGTATTTTTTACACAAACTTACACAATTTATTGAAACAAAAGCCAATTACAATGGTGGGTAAACCTCAACAAAAAATGTTAAAGTCTTAATAACGTATCATGTGCCCTTGAGCGTCACTCCATTTGAGTTACCCCAGTCTCCAGTAGCCATTCTCTAATGATGCAACCTTGATGACCTAGACTGTTGTCTTCCATGCAGATGAAATTAGGCCTGTGTTGTTCATGTAGAGGCACAATGACTGCATTTATGATGTTACTCAAGTAGTGTGAGCTTGTCACTGTACCATTCACAAAGTGTAACACTAACACCACCACCACCACCACCACCACCAAAGGCTCATCTGGTGACAACAGTGACTGATGTATAGTGCTCTCCTTCATGTCTCCAACATTGTGAATCAACTTTCATCAGTGAACAGCAAGTTGTGCAAAAAATACTGAAACACTGAACAGTTGAACACATGCATTCAAAAGTTTAGAGAAGGTCACATTAAGTTCACATGTAAAGGTTAGTGTGCATTTAAGGTTCATCTTGAAATTTTACCCAAAAGTCAAATATCCCTAACTTTTTGTCAGTAGTGTATGCTAGTCCTCTGCAACAGAGACATGCTAGTCATGACAGACAGAGTAACAAGCAAGTATCTAGACATTATTACATTATTTGTCAATTAATGTATACTTTTTGTACCTAATAAAAATATTGAATTTCCACTTAAATATTACATACTTTACAAATAATATCAATACCCCAGTGTTGCAGTTAGATTATTTGTAGTCTAAATGGATAAGGCCCCAGTGCTTAGGCCCTGTGGCTAATTCAGGAAGCTGAAGCACTATGTGAAATGATTCATAACAGGCCTCACACATGCTTTTTTCAGACCAAATCATTTGTTCCACTGTCTAAACCAGAGGCAAACCCCCTCTGTTTGAGTAGAGTTTGCTGCTCCATCTGTCCACACTCTGTATTGGAATCCACTGCAGTTTACCGATAGATTTGCATTCGCAATTAGAGGGAGTTTAGAGTTTATTGACTGCCTGCCGCTGGGCTGCATACTATTCTCCCACACCCACACCACACAGACTGCTCTACAACACGTAATACAGGCCTATTGTGTGCTTCTATTCATTACTGAGAAACAATGCTGCAAAACAGTGCCCATATTAGTGATTTAGTTCAATTTACTAAATTCATTATAAAATACACATACTTTTATTGACCAGAGGTGCCCCCGCAGATGCACATCACTTCCCCTCTTGTTATTCCCTTCCTCTTGAACCAGCCGTAATAAGAATAATAAATGCATGCTATTATTAAAACAGACACATTTTATACATCTGAAGGTGAGGGGTGTCTCATATATACCAAAAAATGTGGAATAGTGGACTGCACTGAGATAAGTGAAAGGGTAGGGACTCAACGTGACCCTGACCCAGATTAAGTGGCAAGATGATGGATGGATCGACAGAATGATGGACAGACAGAAAGATATACTGATTACTGTAACACTCCAACTATTCTGACTATGATAGGAAGGAGATGACTGGTCAGACTGCTCATGCCGACCCCTGTTCACCATCAAAATACCTACAATGGTGCACAAGTGTGTGTGTGCCTCTAACCTAAGAAGAGATGACATCAGGATGTACTATAAGAAGGCAAGTCAGCAGAGGCCGTGTGATGCTCTGGGCAATGTAGTGCTGAGAAACCTTGGGTCGTGTCATTCATGTTGATGTTACTTTGAGACATATCACCTACCTAAACATTACTGCAGAACACCTCTTTATGATAACTGCATTCCCTAATGGCAGCGGCCTCTTCCAGCAGCAAAATGTGTCCTGCCACACTGAGTGGTTCGAAGAAAAAGTGTTCAAGGTGTTGACTTGGCCTCAGATCTCAATCCAGTCCAGTCTATTTTCATGAAATAAACCAACTGAATCAAGAAGTCTAATATTTATGTGTCAAACAATACAGCAGAATACTGTTATCATTTAATAAAGATATAAATATAGCAACTCTCTCTCTCTCTCTCTAGCCATATCTCTCTCTCCCCATCTCTTCTCTCATGCTCTCTCTCTCTCGCCATCTCTATCGCTCTCCCCATCTCTCTCTCCCTCGCCATATCTCTCTCTCCCCATCTC
>BRDA01067857.1:0-12023 GCA_036984385.1 Crenuchus spilurus | reverse complement strand
TATATATATATATTCTCATTACATGTGAAGTGACAAGGTTCTAAACTCTCTAAAGTTACCGGCCAATCAGAATTTCCACTAGCCAAATTTTATGCAGTAAAAATAAGAGAAATGAGTGCTACTGAATGCATTTGATAATTTTATTAACATTGTTAGCACAAAAAACACAACATATATCATAAAATATACACAGAAAGTACAAACAGGTTTTGGATCAATCCATGCGCGTAATTTGCGGGGGAGTGATGGGGGGGTTATGACCCCCCCAATAATCTGATCCAATCACTATAACCCCCCCAATAAAGTCACATAATTTCAATTTACACAAAAATTTTTCATGAATAACTTCTTAATTTTCTTTATTCATGATCAATTTTGGGTAAAATACTAGCATGTTTAATCATTTTGTCTAGCCAGGGCAAAAACTTCTGCGAGCAAAAACTTTCTGATATCATCTACAGGAGTAATAATGTTTAACTCAATCAAGATAAAAATAATATATGATATTACATAAGTATTCAGCAAGTTATGGGCTAACGTTACGTTACCTTTAGTCATGTCTCTCCCTCTCTGTCTCTCTCTCTCTCTCTCTGTGAATAAATTATCATATTAAGTAGCTATGTGGGTATTGTGTGGAGTGAATAGAATTGTAATGCATTACTACATTAAGTAGCTATGTGCACATTTTGTAGTGTATTCTACGTAGACTTTTTATACTAAATTTATACTGGGGCACTGCAGATCAATACTGGGGCATGTGCCCCAGTAAAATATGTCTGGCGACGCCCTTGTTCATGGGAAATGTAGGAAGTACTGCCAGAGGATAAATGACCGAGAACGGTTGGCGGGTGTTAATTTAGAACCCTGAAGCCGTTTTGTTTAACTGAAGAAATCCAGAATCTCAAGTAGTATCGATCAATGTAGCATTTTACTTAATGTTATCTAAACAAGAATGAAGAATTTACAATGTCAGTTTGTACATTAAAGAAAAAATATTGTTGTATGCTGGCTAGTATTAAAGCACAGAAATTGTGCAAGAGTGCTCCTTTAGTCCACATCGTAAAAAAGTTAATAACAATCAGCTATCAGCCAACTTAGCTGTCAAGAAATCAGACATAAAAATGCAAGATACAGAATGCGCATCCAAAATGTGTTTTCCATGATTAAATACTGAGATATGATTAAAAACAGTGATTAGTACATAATTAATAATCAGTATTATCATCTCTGGACTTTGTCCTGGCTGCCCTTGTTTTAGAGTCAATGCTAATACTCTTTCAATGTGTGTGTGTGTGTGTGAGCTGAAACATCTGTTACTGATCACTGAATATGCATAAGTAACCTTCAATTATGTATATTAGATTATGCATATTTTATTCATCAGTCTCTTCCTAATGCAGCAGAAAGCCATCATATCCTTACATGCTCTTTAAAGCAAATGAACTCGCACTCAGACGAGTGTAACCAGGACAGCCCTTCTCTACGTAATTAACAAGCAAAAGCAGCAGTCTGTACACACTTTCCAGCGTAATGTCTTCTACGAGCAAAGATCAGAGAGAAGGAAAGGAAGCTGCAAGTGATTATCGCTTCACAGTCAGTGTGCTAGGGCAAGATCAGACAGGCCGATCGCTCTGACCTCTGGTCACATAGCATTCTTATTATCACACTCGCTTTCTCTCTCTTCCTCTCGTTTAAAAACACAAAACTCATTTCCTCCTCACAACCATATAACCATTCAAACCTGAAGCAAAACTTTTTCAGAACCAGACTTTACTGGATAATATGGATTTTCTCTTCAGCTACAGAGAGCACATGACAACTAACAACTGAACTGCTGCTAAGAATAGTGACAACATTAA
Organism: Crenuchus spilurus; assembly: GCA_036984385.1. NCBI lineage: Eukaryota > Metazoa > Chordata > Actinopteri > Characiformes > Crenuchidae > Crenuchus > Crenuchus spilurus. The sequence goes on along the minus strand of BRDA01067857.1, from coordinate 10,164 downwards.
TTTCGGGCAATAAGGAAGACATTTAGGCAGCCAATCAGCAGGCTAGACTTTGGAAGAAGTACCGGTATGTTTATTGGCTCACTGATGATAAGACTCCCTAGTTAGGCAATGTTGGCCCACACGTGTTCATTTTTTTATTAGTACCCATGCATGCCTGATTTGAACACTCAGGTAAGTAAAAAGATCAGGAAGATGAGAGGGGATGCAAGCAAAACTTATTGATTAGAGACTGTCAGTTTTATTTATACCAGCATGTTTCAACACACAGGCCTATTATTTATAACATAAATAGAATTTATACAAAAATGCACAGTTCTTCATCTGTATAAACCATTATACAACTAGTAACTAAACTATTTCTTGTAAGTCTTGTAGTTGGTCAGGAATTAATGTCTGTATTTTAATAAGTTGGTTTGACATCATTAGGTTTAATAACATTAGTTTAATTATTCTTTTAGATTTGTATATAAAACAAATGTTAGAAATGATAAGACAATAAGTATGAATGTGTATGAAGATGCATGTATATTACATTATTGCTAATATTTAATTAAAAAAACAACATAAAAATAATGAAAATGGCTAAAATTAATGATGTAAGTCACAAGGATGTTTTGTGTGTTTAATGTGACTGTCACTGGATACAAATACTGCAACCCTTGTCTTCTGGTAATTGTGGGATGGTCCCTAACACAGCACAGGCTAGCAAACAAGCTAACAAGCACAGCACAGGCTAGCAAACAAGCTAACAAGCACAGCACATGCTAGCAAACAAGCTAACAAGCACAGCACAGGCTAGCAAACAAGCTAACAAGCACAGCACAGGCTAGCAAACGCAACACAAGCTCACAAGCACAGCACAGGCTAGCAAACGCAACACAAGCTCACAGGTATAAGCTAATACAAACACAACACTAGCTAACACAAACACAAGCTAACAAACACAAAACAAACTACCACAGACACAACACAAGCTAACACAAACACAAAGCTAAGCAGCTGTTTTCTGGCTTCATCATAAGTGTAATTTAGTAAATGTTATGGTTGTGGTTTGTTGTCTTCTTCCATTTCACCACCAAACTGTAACTGTCAAACGAGTGTAAAATATGAACATAACTTTACAAATAAAGCTCCACTCTGGTTCCTGTCCATGGAACTATTAAAAAGGTAACAGCATCATTAAAATGTCATTGTTCAGTATAAATTATTCAGTCTACTCAGTTAAATGGCCAAAACCGAAAGTGTTTTTTTTTTTTTTTTTCTTGCCATTTTCAACAGAATAATTTTGGTACCCAGATATTTGGTGCATCCCTAATTTATACCAATGCATTTGTTTAAAATAAAATGTACCATCTCCAGCTAACAAGTACTGCTGATTTACTTTAGTCTCCATATATTCACTGATTACTAAAACCCTTGTTGGACAGTGAAACTGCACCAGATCCACTACCTTCTACACTCTTAAAAAGAAGTTCCAAAATGAGTTCCTTGAGCACCATTAGAAGCACCTTTTCTGGTTACTTAAAGAGCCATTTAAAAGGCATTTGTGTTATGGAACCTTTTCGGTAAGTGAGATGTGTGAACATGAACATTTTAAAGGTTTTGAGGAACCTACATGGATCTTCACCAAGTGTCTCCTAGAACTTTGATTTCAGATGTAGGTTCTTTAAAGAGAAAGTGACACATTGACCAATGTGCTACACACACACACATTAAGGGGCAGTGATCACACTTGCCCATAGTGGTGGACAGCCCTTTCCACATATCCCAAGGAGCAATTGGTGGTTAGGTGCCTTCCTCAAGGGCACTTCAATCAGGTCTTCTTTTTGGGCTGGAACCCACAAGCCTGTTTCCTTAACCACAAGCCCACAACTGCCCCAAAAACTTCTCAAATGTTCTTAATATTCCCACAGCCCATTTACGACATGCTTCTTTAAAGAACCAGCCAATGAAAATGTTCTTAATAGAACCAAAAGTGTTTAGTCTAATGCAACAGAACCTTTATTTCAAGAGTACATTCTTTAAACTTTAGAAACCAGACCTGTGGACTCGAGTCACCAAACTGATGACTTGTGATTTGACTCGACAACATCACTAAAGACTTGCGACTTGACTTAGACTCTACCTTTACTGACTTGGAATTGAGATTTAAGACTTGAAAAGACTTGACAACCCCCATTTGAACATAATAAAAAAGTCAAACTGAATCACATAACTGGATCATTTTGTATTAAATGGTGCTGCAGTGCTGGTCACTACCTGATCCGTTTTGTACCGCGCATGCACATAATCACGTCACTTCCATATAAAGTTTTATGAATTGCATTGAATCGGAGTTGTTTTGGTGAAGGATGAAAACTTTTGCACTTTATCGTTTTATCACATTTATGTTTATTTGTTTGTTAAAAAGACATCATTTACATTTTTCATACTTTGCAGGATTACTTACTAAAGGGTGGACTTACATGATGGTGGGGAGCACACCTGTGTTATACAACAGCAGGGTTGCCAGGTCCCCAAAAATCTCCATCCTGATGTTTGACATAAAGAGCCATATACAACCTGACACCAGCCTAAAATCTAGAGTGTCCCATCACAGATATTATTGTTAGCATTATTATTAGTAATAGTAGTAAATATAAAGGAAGAAGAACATACCTCCATATTTGCTTTTCTTATATACAGTATATATATATATATATTTATATTTATAAGATATATACTCAAAAAGTGAAAGGAACTGTTAGAAGAACCTTGTTAATGTTCTTTGAAAAGCAGTTTTTGAAACAATTTAAAATGATTTATTGAACAATCTGCACTTTTTTGTTAAGTAAAAAAGCACTTTGTCATATGCAAGTTATTTTTGTTATCATAAATACAAACTTTAAAAATGTTTATGATTAATGTCATTTTAATATACTACTAATCAACTGTAGTACAGTATACCATCAACTGCATCAACTGTGTTAAATACTGAAATGACCTTACATCTGTTGACTTGACTAGGACTCAAAGTTTAAGACTTGGGACTTGACTCGAGACTTGATTGTCAAGACTTGGGACTTACTTGTTACTTGCAACTTAGTGACTTGTTCCCATGTCTGTTAGAAACCTTACTGACATTCTGTACTGAAATCTGGCATTGGATGACAATTTTGAATCCTCTATAATACTGAGGTAATCATTGTCTCTCACACATGGGGGCAGCCGTGGCCTGGTGGTTGGGGATCTGGTCTTGTGACCGGAAGGTTGCTGGATCGATCCCCAGGCAGGTCAAGACTGAAGTGCCTTGAGCAAGGTATCTAAACAACTGCAAGTCGTTCTAGATAAGAGTGCCTGCTAAATGCCGTAAATGTAATCCAGTCTGTGTCCTATCTAACCAAACCAGCACTGAATTTTGATATGCAGCCCTACTCAACACTGCTCCAAAGGTCACTGCAAAATAACCACTTTGGCTGACTGAAGACCCTCTTCATTAACTAATTATTCCTGCAGTGCATTAATATTCATGGAAGCTAAAACTCCAAACACTGAAGTGCAAGGCTCAGAGCTCAGAGGAAAGAAGCAGAGCACCAGGCAGGGCAGATGCTACAGCCGTCTTTAGGCTGCGAAGCAACCGAATGGCTGCTTGCATTTCAAGTAGTTCAATCTGAGGGGAGTTAACTGCTGTTTTGCTCCAGAAAACACATTCATGATTTAGTGACAGGTGCTGAGAGTGAAAGGCTGGAGATTAGAGACATTTGCACAGTGGGGGTGGGGGGGCACATCTCTGGAAGTCTAAGGGGAAAGTTGCATTTGCATGTGGAGGAGTGGGATTATAAGGAAAACAGCAGCTTCAAAGACTCCACAACACAAGACTAAACATCTCTCAACCTGCTGAAACCACATGCAGAAGGTCTCTCAGATGGTTTAGCAAAACTGAACTACAAAAATGAAAGACTCACCATTACAGGCAGCCACTTCAGACAGCGGCAGGGCTGGTAGAAGACTGATCTTGGACCAGATTCCTCCATATTTATGACAATTATCATCATGATCAGCACTTTCTACTCTGAGTTGACGGTCAACTATCACAAACAACATTCAGCTACATAAGTATGTTGAGCATTAAAACTGACAGTATGTTATACTATATCTTAAACCACACTGAGTCTGTTTACATGCACGTGACTCCAGGTCTACATGAGTCAGAGAGTAATCAGACTTTTGCTTTACAACCAGCCAGAAGGAGATGCATGCGACAAACACAAACTTCCTTCTGCAAAATTTTGTAAACAAAAGACCCACTTTACTGCTAAAAATAGCTTTTTGGTTTCAAATGGTTTTGTTTATGTTAGTAAATAGTCTAATAGATTTGTTTGAATGAGTGTTTATTAAATGTATTTATTTTTTATTACGTAAAAAATTCATTTGATCATTTTATCTGCTAGCTTCTACAAATGCCTCTGTTTTGGTTTTCTACCATCTATGTAGAAGCCCAAGAATCACATTACACCAGTCCTCCAAGAACTTCACTGGCTCCCTGTTCCCCAAAGCATTCAGTACAAAATCATTCAACTCACTTACAGGACCCTCCATAATCAGGCCCCTTCTTACCTCTCCAATCTGCCTCATCATTATACTCCGTCCCGTAGCCTTCGCTCCTCTGATACCTTCTGTCCATTAGCACAGGGACCATGCATCGGACCTGGGGTGACAGAGCTTTTTCTGTTGCTGCTCCATCACTTTGGAACTCCCTCCCAAAACAAATACGTGACTGTCCTGATCTGACAACTTTCAAATCACTTCTCAAAACACATCTGTTTAAAATAGCTTTTAACTTGTAATTAGTATTTTTATTGCCTAGTGCCACATTTTACATTCTCTTCTTTCGTGGCACTAGATATTGCATTATTGTTGTTGTTTGCTTTATATGTTTTTGATTTTAATTAATGCTGTATTTTAACTTTATTTGCACTTGTACCTGTTGTAAAGTGTCTTTAAGGTCTCTAAAAAGCCCTATATAAATAAAATGCATTATTATTATTATTATTATTATGAATAAAAAAAAAAAAATAATAATAATAATAATAATAATAATATGAATTATTGTTATTATTATTATTATTATAAAAATATTCAAATTCTTGTAGGGTTTCATCATCACTCCAAAAGTCTTTCATTGGCATCTTGTGGGTGCTGCTTTAAACTCTTTTGGGACATCTCACACATGTTCAAACTGAGAACAATGATTCATATCAAATTAAGAGTACTCACGTGGTGAGAAATTCAATTACTGAGCTTAAATCCAGCTCTCTATCAGTTATTAATCAAATGCATAGGCCTTAATCCAACCTAAGAAATCAGACTATGACCACTTGAACAAATCCGATAATCAGAAATCTGATTATGACCTGATTATTCAGTGCCGTCACTGAGGGTGATGTATTTTGGTAGAAATGACTGGGCTATTTAGGTTACTATTGAGTTGTAGTGTTTGTTAGCAACATTAGTTTCCTGTTTGAAACTAGCAAATTGACGACTTATATGTTGAGTAATCTGACAATTGTGTAAATATTATTTTGGAGTGGACTATTTAATTAGTACTGTTACTAATATTACAAGATGGTGCCATCACAATACACAGCAGCATAACTAAGTGTGGTGTTATCATGTGACTCTGTTACAGCAGGGAGAGGAGCTGTGGAAGTAATTACTCCCATACGTGTGCTCTTTCTCCCTGCCTCTGCTCCACTCTCAGTTACCATCAGGCCAGCGGTCAGTCAGGAGCATCTCTGACCAGACCATCTGAGCACACATTAACCCGTCTGGCCAGGGTAGTGCCTCGGGTTCTGAATGATGCTCAGTGGCTCTGAATCATCTACACTGCTAATGTAGCAGCAAACTGCAGAAAACAGCTACCAGCACAAAAACCATGTCTGAAAGAGATGAGTGTGTAATAACATACAAGGAAGCAGTGTGGGTTTGTGCTCTGTGTGTGTGTGTGTGTGGTGAATCACTGTGAAAAAAAGAGCTGGAGAGGTGGCCAACTTCACTCCACCCTGACCAGCTACAGATGTTTGTCTTTGTGGGCCTTTTTCTGAAAAATGGTGAAACAGCTGCACACAGAAGAGCAACAACACCAACACACCATCTGACACTGAGTCACAAACATTAACACAGTGCATATCAAATACAAGCTCAAACAGGCAACACGCAAAGAAAACAAAAAGGCATAGCCTACATCAGCTTTTGAATGCTAATTTACATAATTCATATCAGACTATTATGACCACAAACATAACTTTTGGGAAAACCACCCTTGGTTCAGAGTGTTCACTCAAAGATGATCCCTGACACCTTCCTCTTTGCTCCTGTGTTGATTATGCTCCTTGTGATGTGAGCATACATGGCCAATAAAGCCTGATTCTGATTATAGAGGTTAAGTGGTACACTGTAGTGTGTTGACTGCTCTGTACCATTTGTTGTCGTTCCCCTCTGGCGCCAATGGCCCATGGGGCACCACTGTTATGATGTTGGGAGGCTCTAAATGTACAAGTCCATTCTCTGTACACCTTCACTTCAGCAGCTCTAGAACATCTCACAACGTTAGTGGTTTCTGAGATGCTGTCTTCAGCTAGTACCCAATTAACTTGCTATTTTGGACACCAGTCAGATCACGATCTTTACCCATAATGATGGCTTTAAACTCTGCTACAACTGCCTGGTGTGCTCACTTATTTATACATGCAACAAACCCTGTGACATGACATCTGTGACATTCCAGCCGAGTTCATTACACACTGGGGGTGGTCATAATAGTGCAAATACAAAAAAAATAACAGTGCAGTTCCATTTTCAGAACGTACAAATTTGCAGTTTGCCTTCATTTAATAATCTGAAGGCTGATTAAAGAAAATAGGCCTGTAATCACAGACTATTTTTATGTTTAACTTGATTATTGAAACTGATTCATCGACCAAACTGCAAATGATGCAATATTTATTCAAAAAGTTAAAATTTTCAGCGAACTAAGGCGCTGTCACTATTTGCTGAGGATTGCAAGTTTGAATCCTGATCATGCTGCATGTCATCTGCAGCCGGGGCCCGAGAGAGCAAAAATTGGCCATGCTCTGTCTGGGTGGGTAAGATGGCACTCTAAGTAATGTCAGCTGGCTCAGGCATCTGCCAGGTGATCCATCAGAATTGGGGTGGCTTGACTTCACAAGCATCAGAAATGGCCTGTGTGAGTCTGCACCCTCCTAGAGTCAGGGACATTACAAGTGATAAGGAGAGTCAACGAATGGGCGGGTCAACTGGCTAGCAACACATTGGGTAAAAAAAAATTAAAAATTAAAGTTAAAATGTAATATTTTTTATCCATTACATGCAATACTATTTAAATAGCAATTTACTCATTTAAAAAAATTTTTACAACCAGATATTTATATTAAATAAAAAATAAATATCTGGTCATAACCCATACTGATCAACAATCAAATCAAAACAGCAGCTTGAAATATATATTTTTTTATGCATATTATAAATATTCATACAATATATTTTTAATATTTAGTTTATATAAATATAATATTTATTTTTAAAATAAAAAAATATATTTAATTAAAAAATAAAAAAATCCAATTATATTTTGTTTACATTTGTGAAATAATAAAAAAATGTAACACATTGTGTGCAATTTCATACCATGGACTGTAGACCAGTATTAAGATAGGTATATACTCCCAATACAGATTAAACATATTGAAGATAAAGACAAGTTTCCATTTTTGTCATTTTTCCGCACCTAATTAAATATTCAAGCCTGCTAATCTAGTACTTACAAAGGTTTGATCAAAAATGCTGAGATCATCCCATGAAGAAATATATAAAGTATCAGTACTCCAAAAATCAAAGAGAAATCTTAAAAAATACCAGAGATATCATGCTTGAAAGAACTGACTTTTTGGGAGTATATACCTTCCTTAAATCATAATTAATGTTTGATTTTCTCCATAGTGCTGACTCTAACCTTCCCATTAAAATCTATAAGAAGAGTGGACATTTTATTATTTATAATTTTATTTATAGCTATATTATTGTCCGTGCAGTTGTTTTGTGGAAAGTGTAAATTTGAGCCTATTGATAATGAATGTACATAAAATGCAACTTATGTAATTTGCTATGCAATTAGATGTCATTACACAGTTACATTTGAATATTATATCTAAATGAAATCACGTCTTCATATCTAAAGGTTAGTTGGCCAGTTTAACCAAATAGTCAGGTCCTTAATACAATGTCACATCAAAAAATATGAATATCATGAGCATGTTTATTGTTATTCTTAATTTAATTCTGAAAGATAAACTGTCATATAAGTTATGATCAGTATTATAAATCATGAAAATAAAAATCCAGAATACTAAATTATTAGAATTTTTAATTTGGAGTTAAGTACTATTCAAACAGTATCAACATTAAAACAAAAAGGCTTGAAATGTCACTTTTCATGTAATGAATATACAATACATGACAGTTTACCTTTTTGAATTACATTATGAACACAAATGAACTTTTTCACTCTACATTTTGCAGATGCACTAGCATCATGTTCAAAGACACTGCTTTGAGGCTGCGGTGTTGCTGTTCTGCTCTTAATTCAGAGTGTATGACATGTCCCTGGATGCTTTTTGACATTTGCATGCCTCACTGCTGATGTGTGACTACCTGTTTAGTGACACTCAGCCTTCTGAGCGGTTTCACTTTGTGGAATTCTTCAGTAACGTGTGCTCATGAGGAGCCAGAGGCCTGAGGGACCAGCACCAAATGCAGCATTCATCCTGTTTACAACCGTTTTCAACCCAACATCTTTTTCAAGACGCAGCATGCAAGTGCAGCCTGGAGTAGCTGCTGAAAGTGATCAAAGCATCAAAGCTGTTTCTGTTTTTCAAGAACCACAGAAACGGGTTTCAGGGGATGAGGATGATGAAGAAGTCACTATGTAGGGCAGTGATATATCAGGAACTCAAACCAGCCTGCCATCCGTAAGGCCAGAGCTTGAAAACTAGTTCAGAGACAGTAAACAAGCAGCGTTCCGACTCTACTGTAAATCCCACAAACACAGGCCTGTAAAGCTGAAGTTAGACCGCTGCACCACAGAGTCATAAGGAAAGGACACTGAGCAAATAAAGAGCAATTCAGGCCAGGGGAAATCCCACAGCAAATGACAGGGCTTACCATCCAAACATTATATATCTAGGGCCTAAGCTTCTGCAGAGGTTCTGCACACAAAATTAGCCCGAAAAATGAAGACGCCTTCTGTAAAACAATGAAAAGTGCGAAAGAAAGACTAGACGGGCTTCACTCTGCCGTCACATTATAAACATCATCTTAATAATCTGACCAGATAAGCAGGAAAGTACACAAAACTACCAAAAACTACCAGTTTCTTTACCGCTGCACTGGACGACTTTTCAGATTGATTTTATCTGATTATACTGTGGGCTAAATGAACATATATACACATTTACAGCCACTACGTGATAACAAAAACCAAACAAAAGTGACATCATTATCTTTTAACCTCTTAACAGTCCAGTGAATTTATTTGAGAGTTTATTGTCTGAATTTGCAAGGACAAATCTTAGGGTTACTACAGCAACAACATGAAAAAATATTTTTTTAAATTAGCATAAATATTTTGTGATTTGTAATGTGTGTTTATAATTTATAGCTAAAACAAAATATCTAGACATGAAATTTTTCATGCTGCACAGCATTGAATGGACTTTGTCATTTTACATTGCAACTCAGATTTGTGCCAAAAGAGGTCGCCCTTCAGTAGCCCAGAACATGAGTGCTCAGTTGTACTTGTCTGATACTTATTTAGTAAAAATTGCAATTAAAAGCAATGTTTTGTTTTTTTTCTTCAATGTTTTTTAAATGATGCTGGACCATCAGTTTATATGAGGTTAATGCAGCAAATCAGCCCAAATAAAAAATATGTAGACTAATGTAATACAAACCGGATTCCAAAAAAGTTGGGACACTAAACAAATTGTGAATAAAAACTGAACACAATGATGTGGAGAATAGAACACAAATCACAGATCAAAAGTTTAAACTGAGAGAATGTATCATTTTAAGGGAAAAATATGTTGTTTCAAAATTTCATGGCGTCAA
>BRDA01067853.1:0-18138 GCA_036984385.1 Crenuchus spilurus | reverse complement strand
TATGTTCTATTACAAATAAAATATTGACATTTGCCATCTCCACATCATTGCATTCAGTTTTTATTCACAATTAGTTTAGTGTCCCAACTTTTTTGGAATCCGATTTGTAATAATTATTATTATTTTTTGAAAATGATTACTTAGTATTATAGCCTTTTAGCCAATCAGGGTGCAGATTTGATCTGGGCTTGTACAGAAAGGATTTCATTATTCTGTTTGATTGTTTATTGCAGAGTGTTGATATTCAATAGCGATATTAAAAAAGTTCTCAAAATTGTACTGTCCTTAAATATCACAACTTTGTTCTTGAAAATTTACTTTATCCTCAAAATATTACAACCTTGTCTTTGTGACTTTACAACTTTATTCTCAGTATTTTATGCCTTTATTCTCAAAGTCTCATTTTTTATTGTTTTAACAGTGGTTCTAAAACACTGTCATACATATTATACCTGGTAACACTGTTTTTGTGCATACGGGAAGACCCCCCTCTTCTAGCGGTGAGGATTGTTTTTCCTTCTCTCTCATTGGACGGAGCTTTGTGTGCGCTCCCGCTCCTTTTTTCCGGGAACCAATGGTCAGAAAAGCTGTTTATTCTTTTCATTATCACTGAAAATTATCATTAAATTAAGCTGTTAAATTGCAACTTTAATGTGTTTTCTTCATGAAATAATCGGTGTGTGTGTGTGTGTGTGTGTGAGGGAGAGAGAGAGAGAGAGAGAGAGAGAAAAAAAAGAGATCAAGGTCGTCCTGAAACTCTTTTCATGCTTTTACTCCTAATGAACTTATAAATAATCTTCATTAGGCATCAAAGAGAAACAATTGAGCAATACAATTTACACTTATAATAACTTTACACACACAAACACACCTACACACACACACACACACACACACACATATACATATATATATATATATATATATATATATATATATATATATATATATATATATATATATATATAAAAATAATATTTTGACCCAATATACACAGTAAATCGGCCAGTGTTAAATCAACACTGTTACAGTTAAATTAACATTGAGGGTGTCAAAATGTAACACTCTCAGTGTTAATTTAACTCTAATAGTGTTGATTTAACACTGGCCGATTTACTGTGTAATGACCACCTTTGGTTTGGAATTAACTTGGCCTGTGACATCACAGATGACGTCACAGTGCTTGTATAAATAAGTAAGCACACCAGTCAGTTGTAGCAGAGTGTAAAACCATCATCATGGGCAAATGATGTGATTTGACTGATGTCACCAGGTTACCTGGTATTTTTTGGATCCCAGCCAAGTTTGTTCCAAACCAGAGGTGGTCATTATATTCGGATGTGACTGTTTATATATTTAAAACTGCAGCACTTATAAATATTTTATATTCATTACACCAAAAGTGACATTTAAGTGTTTTTTTGTTTCAATGTTGATACTGTTTGAATAGTAATTTACTCAAAATATTTTAATTATTTAAGAGCTTTATGCTGTGTCTACTTCCTTCTTCTAGTTATTAGTGATGGTTTTGTTCTAACAGTGGCTGAACTGAAGAGTAGTTTGGACTCTAACCTGTCTGTACTAGTTGAGAAAATTTTTTTAATGGAAACAAAACACTGTTGTACATCACTCTGGATACAATGATGCATCACTTCTGAAGAGAAATTGTTTTTTTCCAGTATTATACATGTTTCATGTGACATTGATGATTAAGGTAAAGAAAGGCTAAAGCTACAGTATTTAAACAAAGACCTGAAGATATTAACACATAAATGCACTTATATGGAAGGCAGACCTGATCACATGAACAGTGAATGTAGATACATGGCTAATGAAGTGATGTGCACTATATACTGGTATAAACCAGTCTGTCTTGTGACTGAATGAGTACACTGTAGCTTTGCATGCATTGCCATTCATAACATACATTTGTCCATGAACTCTGACAGCAGATATGTCACAGTCTAGATGTATGCAGAGAGGAACGTGATAGCACACCCGTATATTCACTTCCTCTTCTGTGATTCTGTTTTCTTCTATTTGATGTCAACAAAAATATATGAATAAAGATTTTCTGAGAAAACGGCCAGCATGGCACAATCATATTTGACGTATCCATAAGTGACATATTTGTTGTGCCCTTGTAAAATGACCTTTTCTTGTCCATGAACCGTAATATAATATACTGTGTGTGAGAATCAAGAAAAGTTCTTTCTTTTCTGTGCTGGAATAAATCACATGACCTATTAAGTAGGGCTGCGAATCTTTGGAAATCCCACGATTCGATTTAGAATCGATTATTGAGGTCACGATTCGATTTTTTCCCGATTCGATTAAAAACCATTATTTTCAGATTCAAAAAACGATTCTCGATTCAAAACAGTTCTCAGGATCTACTCTAGTCTGCTGGCATGAAAGCAAAGTACATTTATAAAGATTTTATAATTGTAAAGGTTTTATCAACCTATTGCAATAATGTAAACACACAAAGGTAAATCCAAGACCACATGTCTGATTTATTTATGCTTGCATGCATTTTTTTAACTTGTACAAACACAACACAATATCTTTGAGGCTGACACTCAAGCTACTTGAACTTCTCACAGTTATCAGAACACTACATTAAAGTAATAAAACTGTAGTAAAATAAATAAAATTGGTAGGCTTAGGCTAGCTGCCAGAACTTGCCACTATAACTTAAATTATACAAAAATACTGCTCTTTCTGTAAAAACAACAAATTGCTTCATACAAGAACTAGGCTTAGGCTAGCTGCCTATTTCTGAGAACATACAAATATATGAAAGTGCTTCCAAAAATAAAAGTGCTGGTACATTAATAAAATGGGTTAGGTTAGCTGCCAGAACTTCCACTTCACAGATGAAATAAAACTAAAAATATTGTAACCCCTCTTTGTGTAAAAACTACAAAACAAAAGGTTTATAGCAGCCTCTATAAAGAAGTAGGCATTGCCTTTAGATTTCTGAGAGCATGCTAAATGAAATTATACAGATACTGTTCTCTTTTTTTCTTAACAGCAAATCACAAAAAATGATTGACACAACTAAATTGGCAGTAATCAAATCTGTAGGTTCTTCTACAGGAAGAGAAGCTGATCTACATGTTCTGAAGACAGACAGTTCCTCTGAGCTGTCACTACATCTCCAACAGTGGAGAATACTCTCTGCTGCTACACTTGTACCAGGGATACATAGAAGGCGTTTAGCTAATCTGGCTAGTAGAGGGAAATCTCTCTCATTGGACTTCCACCAGTGATGGGGGTCTTCTGAGAGTGCAGGTACAGTCAGATACTGTTCAGCTCCTCCTCAGCCCTGGTGTTGGCTGATTTGGGTGCAACTCTGACCTCAGTGAATGTCTTGCCCAGCAGATTTACTTTACCGTTGCAATCTCTGCAAATCGCATGAGTCACGTCAAGCCCTTTCTTACCCGGGCCGGGTTAGACGGTAAAATCCAAAGTGTTTCCAAATGGTTGCTTTCTAAGACCGCGGAGGCGGCTGAAATTCTTTTTCTTCATCATCCACACTTTAGCGGCGCAACAACAAACACCGTAACGCGACACGGCACACGCTGCTTCCTTGTTTTGCCTAGCACTATGGTGGCTGAGAAAGCACACCCACACCCGCAAAAAAAATCGATTTTTTGAAAATGAGAATCGATTCTGAATCGTTCAGTGTTAGAAACACGATTCAAGCTCGAATCGATTTTTTCCTGCACCCCTACTATTAAACCATGTTAGGGCTTTAATCCACTTTAGGATGTTCAATACAAGGTAATGATGAAATGTAAAAAATACAGATTTATAGGACGAGGTAGAATCCACATCTGAGTCCCCTTTGAGCAAGCCGAAGGCGACAGTGGCAAGGAAAGGACTCGATAAGAGTAGGAGGAAGAAACCTTGAGAGAATTCAAGGCTTAGTAAGTGGGACCCATCTTTCCTGAGCTGATCTGGATTCAAGGATATTAACAGAGAGATTAATTAAGTATGGCAGCATTCAGACTCGAGCAGATACTGCCAGATAGATGGATGGCAGGGGCAGAGCCACCCCCTGGGAAACAGGACTGGGACCAATCTAGTGGTGGTGGGGAAGAAGGAGGGTGATTTCGATGCATCGGCACCTGATATTGATAGAACACATATAAAATGCTTCCTTTTAAAGTTGAGTAGCAACTTGTGATTGACTAGGTAGTAAAAATGAATAAGTGACGTAGTACTGGCTTATGTATGAACTAATGACAAAGCATTAGTTTTATTTCCGAACTTTTGCTACCACTTCCATTCATGTAAACACCAATACCTGAATACATCCCATCAAAACGTTTAAGTACATTCTGCACATGTGATGTGTGTTGTTACAAAAGTTTACAGTGTCCAACACAGCATCTGGAGCCTGTCTTCAGAGGAGACCAAAGTTAAATTCTGCAGAAACACTTATATAATTGCAAGATTTTATCCTAGAAACAAAACCTACCCTGGAAACCTAATTTTCATATGTATGTATGTATAGATAGATAGAAATAATTAAAGTAAATTTTTAGATATTGGTGAGAGGAGATTAAATAAGCAGAGACACATTTTTCAGAGAAATACAGGCAGCTGCACATATTTTCCATTCATATGGTAATGACATGTTAATTCTGGACACAGCATTGGTGGATTACCGGCCATGGAATGTGTGGAATGTGAACCTGAACAAAGAAGTGAATCTGAACAAAAGATGTCTCACCTATCTCATAAATATTCAATCTAGGAAAATATTCTACAGCCCAAAAGAACATTTAATAATCCCAACCTGCTTGAACAGATCTCTGAGCTCACAACACAGAGAGGTTGCTGCTCATTTTCTGCTTGTTTCTGAAGCCAAGTGTGAGATTCTCACTGCAGGGTATACTCAGTCAGAGATATGGAGACCACTTCACTTATAGATGGTCCAGCTTGGGTCCTTTTCTTCTGAAATACCTCAAAATACCCAGTTAATCATTTATCGGGGTTTGATTAAAACTATACTGTACGATCAATGAGTTCAGACTAAATATAATAATCAAATTACCTACCTACCTACCTGTCTACATACATACCTGTCTACCTACCTACCTACCTGTCTACCTACCTACCTACCTGTCTACATATATACCTACATATCTGTCTACATACCTGTCTATCATGATGAATATAAATGAAATTCAAATCTATAATAATAATAAAATTAATTATCTATCTACTTTGTCTATTTAATTAATTATCTATCTATCTATCTGTCTGTCTGTCTGTCTGTCTGTCATGATGAAGATGAACGAAATTCCAGTCTCACAAATGTCCCACTGACTGACTGACTGAATGACTGCTTGATCGAACGACTGACTGACTGTGCAATGCAGCCCTCCTTTTTTTGTCATCCTATTGACTCTGTTTGACTGACTGACTGACTGCCTGACTGGCCGATTGCCCAACCAACCAACTGACTGACTGTAAGATGCAGCCCTCCTTTTTTATCATCCTATCATTTCTTCTACCATTATTTATTGCAACATCTGTTTTTCTTTTTTGCCTTGGAGTGATATTTATGCATTAGAAACCCCCCAACACCATCATCACCACTACCCCCCGCCTGGCTGATCGTCTACTCTTCATCTCTTTTGCTTTGCTGGCGCTTCTTTGCTGTTATATACTCTCAGTGAATTCCCCAGAAGCAGCTGTAACTGTTCCACACCATCTATCTCCAAATGTAAAAAGATGTCTTCATAATTCAAGGTAACTGAATAGTTGCTGTTTTCTTACACTGCGTTGTATTTTATGCTGAATTCTGATTGAAAACAAAAGCATGGCCTGTTTTACATGTATTTGAGCATATTTGCCATTTGAGCTTGACTAACTACAATGCCATCATTGGTACCCAGAGCATAAATGATGACATTAGCAGTTGGTGTTAGGTTTTCCTCACCTCTTCAATGCTGTGCAGCATTGTGAGGATAAAGTGGGCTGGAGGACTCACTAGTATAAAGCTAAGAGTAATTGTTGTGCTAGTGTGTAGGTGGGCAGGGATAAAGTCAAAGCAAAGGCCATCTACCACAACAAACCTGATGATTAAAAGCCTCAGGATGGGTTTGTCATTTTATTTGTCTTTTGCTTTTTTCCACTATGGTGTGGTTTTGTCTTCTTCTTGAAATGTCTTCATGGCCTGCGGAGGTGGTACACAACTGGGGAATGGAAAGACAGAGGACATATTTATTACAGTGTGAAGGAGAGTGATGGTACAGAGGCATCTCTTAGCTCATCAGTAGAGATTTGTGTAATAAGTCCTTTATAACCTTTATAAATCTTGATAAATAAATGTAAAGCTCTCTCGTTCTCTTACCTTTCATTGCTTATCATTTTACCCAGCCTTCCTTGCCTGTCTAGGCTCAGATTCCTCTGCCTCAGAGGGAAATGGATGCATGATATAGACCTCTAAGTATGTGTCATTATGTTCAACATTAGCATCTGCACCCTGGGTCTCAGCTGGCTTTTGTCTGTGTGCATGGTGTTCTCTAAACCTGCAGCTGTTGTGATGAAAAGTATTACAACGATATATTTTGACCTATGTGCACTTCTTACAAATGTCCCTGTGTCTTCTCAGTTACAAAGAAATTATTCATTGATTTATGGTGATTGATAAAAGTAAAACTACTACAATTCCTCAGCACTATTTTACACTCATCAGACATAATATTAATTCTCTGGAGTCGACACTCCCACCGGTGGCATACTAACAAAATTCAGCAAAAACACTTGAGAATTGTGAGATTTTATCCTCAAGGGTCTAATTTTCAAATATATATAGTTTGAATTTGTGAGAGGAGCTTAAATAAGCAAAGACACGGTTTTCCAGAGTGAGTCAGACAGCTGCGTATGTTTTCCTGCCAAATGATGCAATCTGTCATTTATATGGTAATGACATGGTAATTCTGGACATTCCATTGGCTAGAAATGTTTAGAGTGGGTTTTTTTTCACAATATATCAGCACATCTGAAAATAGGTTTTTGAAAAGTCTAAGTTTATAGCAGATTCAATCAAAATATAGATTTATGACACTGTTACTCTTACTGCTTACTGTGTTTAAGTTGAGTTTGTGCTGAACAAAAACCTGTGTAACTGTGGAAAAATATAATTTTAGATGGGTGTAATTTGTAAAAACGTCAAGCCATGTCAGACTACATCAGAGTGTCTAAAAAGCTCTCAGACTCCAGGGGGTTAAATAACTTCTATACTGTTGGTACCACCCAAACAACTCCAACCCACTGAATCATGGATTCTGCAAGACCTCTGAAGTCCTGTTGCACTTGGCAGCAGATCAAGTTAGTTGAGATATGGAGTAGCTACTGATGATCTGATGTAGATATAGATAATCTGGAAGAAGCCATTGTCGATATTGACAACTGCTGCCCAGGAGCACCTCACAAGAACTGGCAGGTTTATAGATGCTGCAACCCAGTCATCTGACCATTGCTATTTGGACCATGTCAGAGTGGTTCAGGTCGATATTCTTCAGCATCCAGCAAGTTGTCTATGAGAACCGAGGGTCTGTCTAATATATCCAAGAACTTCACTTGCACCATTGATAGGAGATAAATAATATTTTTCACTTCTTCTGTGAGTGGTGTTGATGTTGTGGCTGATCAGTGTAGGCTGTTAATTTCCAAAATCCACTTGACCAACTGGTAACCAAATCAAATCACCTCTTCTCCCAAATACTCAAGATTAACTAAGACGTTTTGTGAGATGGTAGCACCTTTTGGCAGTAGTAATGTACAGTTAGTACACCAGGTGTTTTTTATATAATTAGGCATGTCAATTAAAATATTTAATTGGCATTAATCAGATTTCTTTGTGTAGTCAATAAAGGTTAATTATATTTAATGTGGGTCATCTATATGTGGATATTTTTTATTGTATTAAAAGCCTGGCCCTACATTATTAATAACACCATTTTTCCTGATGAGGGTCACAGTGGCAGCAGGTAAAGAATGGGGTTCCAAACCTCTCTATTCCTGACAACAGCTCTGAGCTCCTCCTGGGGGCACCCCAGCCATTTCCAAGCCAACTGTGAGATGTAATCTCTCCAGCAGGTCCTGGGTCTGCTTCTGGATTTCCTGTCAGTTGGATGTGCCTGTAATAGCTTAAATGGGAGCTGGCCAAGGAGCATCCTTATGAGATGACTGTGGCACTTCAACTGGCTCTTCTTGAATTGGAGGAGCAGCAACTTTGCACCAAGGCACTCCTGGATTTCATAACTTCATACCCTGTCCTGGTACCCTGGGGAGAAAACCTCATTTCTGCCACCTGTACCTGCGACCTTACTCTTTTGGTCCCAACCATATCTTGTGACCATAGGTGAGGATGAGAATGTAGATTGGGTAGATTGAAAGCTTTGCTTGTAGGCTCAGCTCTTGTTTCCCTACCACAGGTCAATACACTGCCTGCAAAACTCCAGATGCTGACCAACCCACTCCCTTTTTCTGTCACTTTTGAAGTCCACCACCCAAAGCAGATTTTCCTTTTGCTCCTAAAAGGTGCATCCCACTTTCTTCCTGGACAGAGCCGTGATCTCTTTATGTGGTCAATGATTGTGCACTTTCTGCAGTTGCAAGGCTTGCAGGATGGATCTACGATGTGATCCTGCATTTATCCTTTCAAACAAAGACACTAGTTGATATGAAGTGATGAGATGATCCAGGCCTCCGTGAGAAGACCATACATGTCCTCTCAAAAAAACATTCATAGTTGACTGGTTTGGACATCAATCAAATGGCATTTTTCTTGCCCTGAGCCATGAAGCTCTACAGATTTTGCGGAGAGTCACTAGGGATGTAACAATCCATCGATCTGTATCAATGCAAATTACAATTGATCTGATATGTCAGTGTGATGCATAAATGTTTTTCACACCTGCACCACCATTTTCTCTCTCTGGACTCTGTTTACTGACAAAACGTTCAAATTCTAACTTGTTTGCATTAGTGAGATGTAGCCGATGGTTTGGAAATATCTCAGTAACATCAGTATCTTTGCCTAAAAGAATCTATGTAGTATCACATCATGAGAGTACCAGCCTACAAGCCTCGCAACTTCCACTTTACAGCTTTACAGCAAGGAGGTGTTTTTGTGAATAAAATGTAGATTTCTGCCTCCTCTCCTCATCTCATATTCCCTCATTTCATTCGTTACCACTTGAAGCATGACAGCTGCACTTAATTTCAACATAAAGGTACTTGCTAGAGCGTTCAAGGAATGAGTTATGGATTTTGTCATGCTTGTTGCAGTAAAGTGCTAATAAGGCAACCGCGCTCAAAGTCTATTGGTGGAATTGGTAAATGCGGAGTCGGAAATAGATGAGAGTCATCGTCAGCTGTTGGTGCACTTTTGGTTTCAAAAAAAGGGGAGGAATGTAGGATGCTCCTTCATCCTGGTAAGGGGAAGATATAATTTAGATGGATTACACCCTAGTACCTCTGTTAGACTTCTGAGGGGCATCATCGATCTCTGTCAGTTTACATAACATTGATAAACCTTTTAGTCACACGGGTGACGGCTGTGGCATGATGGAGAGGTCGAGGAGATGATCCATTCCAGAGAAAGAGTATACATAAACATTTACCAGTCAGTGCATTTTCTCCTGCCATGAAAACAGAGCGTATAGTCTGCTGTCAGGGTAAGTACCTGTAGGTAGATGTGAATCATTGCTCTCCTGAGAATGGGTCTCTAAAATCAATAAATGTAAGGCGACACTGGGGAGAATCTGTGCATTTCTTTGGTCTGGAAGGATGAAGCAGTGAGTTTTAACTGTTATCCGACTGGGTAAAGACACAGTGGTACCTCTGTGTATTTGCTGAGCATATTCTTGGAGGTTTATGTATCCCTCATGCCTCCGTGGAGCTGCCCTCATCCTCCTCTATGAAAGTTTGCTCTTCTCTAAGTGGGGGTAGCCAGGCTTGTGGAGAGAGTGAGGAGGATTGTGAGTGATTGCATGGGAGCCTACTGGGATTCGGGTGCAGTGTGTGTGTATGTGTGTGTCTGCGGAGAATCTTTCTGGGACACTAACAGTCCCCAACTGGCCCCATTCGTCTCCCCCATGGGGCTGTTGTGGCTTTGCGTGAATTCCAGGCACTGGAGATGAAAACATGTCTTACTACACACTCCCATACTCAGTCACACACAGCCCAAGTCTATTGCAATAGTAAAGCTGCTGACCCTGTCCATGCACTGTGTACTAAAGAAATGCAATGCAAAACATACAGTACTGTTTGGAAATGAATGTGATCCTACTTTACTCTGTGATGTCCTCTGTAGATGAAACATCTCATCAGTAACATCTCCAAACCATCCAAATCACAGCAGTAAATCATATGAATACATTCAGTAGACATTTGTAGAAACTCAGCTGTTGAATTCAGATGTTTTTCTATTATCTGGAGAGTCTGCGTTTACATCTGTAGATGTTCACTTGAGAAGATCCTGAACATGTAACAGGTTTAGTGCAGATCACATCAACATCTTCAAAACACTGTTATACACATATTGTTTATTACTCATGGAATGAGATTACGCTGAGTGTTAGGATTGGTCTTTGGGTTAAGGTTAGGACTAGGACCAGATTTAGGATTTGGTTTTGGGTTCAGATTAATTTTAAGGCTAGGATTAAGGTCAAAATCAGGTTTTGGGTTGGGATTAAGGTTAGAATTAGGATCAGGGTCAGGGTTGGTGTTAGGTATTGGCTTGAGATTAAAATTAGGATTAGGTTTTGGGGTGTGATTAAAGTTAGAGTAAGGATTATGTTTTGGGTTAAGGTTAAGTTAAGAATTAGAATTAGGATCAGGGTGAAGGATATGATTAGGTTTAGGGTATAGATTAATGTTAAGGTTAAGGTTAGGATTAGGTTTTGGGTTGAGGTTAAGGATAGGATTATGGTGTTGATTAGGTTTTGGGTTGAGTTAGGGTTTGGGTAAAGATCAATTTATACCTCTGCGTCAAACCTGCGCCATAGCCTATGCGTAGCTGCGGACCCTATGCCATAGCCTGACGTGCACCTCTCCAGAAATATATCTAAGCATGCATCAACGCAGACCACATCAGCTGTGATTGGTCCACCACATCATATCCTCACCCCTGAATTTCTGCTTTCATTGCCAGGTTTAAAATCATCATTAATAGCTGAGAAACACTAGAGAGAAACTGGCTCTGATACAACAATGGATCAAGTTGAGACGAGACTCACAGAGGAAGTCTGAAAATACAAACATCTCTATGATCATAATACGCTGAGGGATTTAATACAGCACACTGAGGAACTAAGGCATAGAAACCCTATCGCCAACTAGTGTTTATTCTGTGTTATTGCAGCACATCACAGACAGACCAACATAGAAGTATAAATGCATGCTACAGCATAGGTGACGTGCACAGGCTAAGCTGTAGGCAATGCATTAATTCGACACAGAAGTATAAATTGGCCTTAAGGATTAGGTTCTGGGTTGAGATTAGGGTTATGGTTAGGATTTGGTTTTGGGTTTAAATTAAGGTTAGGATTAGGATTAGGTTTTGGGTTGAGATTAGGGTTAAGGTTAGGATTAAGTTTAGGGTTCAGATTAGGGTTATGGTTAGGATTAGGTTATGTATTGAGATTAGGGTTATGGTTAGGATTTGGTTTTGGGTTTAAATTAAGGTTAGTATTAAGATTAGGTTTTGGTTGAGATTAGGATTAAGGTTAGGATTAGGTTTAGGGTTGAGATTAGGGTTATGGTTAGGATTAGGTTTAGGGTCAAGATTCGGGTTATGGTTAGGATTAGGTTTAGGGTCAAGATTCGGGTTATGGTTAGGATTAGGTTATGTATTGAGATTAGGGTTATGGTTAGGATTTGGTTTTGGGTTTAAATTAAGGTTAGGATTAGGTTTTGGGTTGAGATTAGGGTTAAATTTAGGATTAGATTTAGGGTTGAGATTAGGGTTATGGTTAGGATTAGGTTATGTATTGAGATTAGGGTTATGGTTAGGATTTGGTTTTGGGTTTAAATTAAGGTTAGGATTAGGGTTAAGTTTAGGATTAGGTTTAGGGTTGAGATTAGGGTTATGGTTAGGATTAGGTTATGTATTGAGATTAGGGTTATGGTTAGGATTAGGTTATGTATTGAGATTAGGGTTATGGTTAGGATTTGGTTTAGGGTTGAGATTAGGGTTATGGTTATGATTAGGTTATGTATTGAGATTAGGGTTATGGTTAGGATTTGGTCTTGGGTTTAAATTAAGGGTAGGATTAGGTTTTGGGTTGAGATTAGGGTTAAGGTTAGGAATAGGTTTATGGTTAAGATTATTGTTAGAATTAGGATCTTGTTAATGCAAAAAGCATATCAACATTACAGCTACGAGATCTTTTCTTGAATGTATTCATATGTTTCACTGATAATATTTGGTACTGATAGTCTTTTAAGAGTTAATTAGTTGATTTAATGATCATTAAAATAAAGTGTCATCTTTAATTGTTATTGTTATTTGTTATAAAAACAACACATTTGCATGTGTTTATTTATTTGATACACAGAAGATTAGTCTTGTGCATTCTGTAATAGCAGTGAACATGAGTTTCTGAGCCAAAACTGCTTTCTGAATAAGGCATAATATAGGGCGGCCAATCAGGATGAAGAACATTTACATATATCAGTCTTAAGACTGACTTCTGTCCAGCTGTTCTATACTTCTGATATTATGTGTCTGAATGAGACCCAAATAGCTGAAACAGCACGAGAACAAAATCAAAACATGGAAATTTGAAGATTGTTTTGCTAAATGCATTAAAATGATTACGACATTATTACAGGAAAGATGTGAGTTCTGTGATGTTCCTCTTCATTTCCTGTCCATTCTAATTCTGAGTACCCTCCCTTTCATGTTACGTTCAAGGATGCTGGAGGACATCTCTGAAAATGTCTACAAATAATGGCTGCACATGTTGGCATTGACACATATACAGAAGTATAAATCAGCCTTTAAAGGCTCTAAAACAATCTGTTTATGTCAGAGGGATAAAAAGAGATTGGAAAATGGGCATGTAAACATGAGCTGATCCGACAATAAAAGACATGGGTCCTTTCATTCCAAGTACTTTTCTATTGGACTGCTTCTGCTGGTCCATTCATCACTAAATGCAGTATAAAACATTTAAGATCTAAACATCTGTTTAAACATTAAGAGCTCTGTGTTTATTTCTGTGTTCTCCTCTAACAGCAGTGTTTACTTGATATTATTTAGCCTCAGCACAGATACAACCAGCTGTCGCACTGTTCTGGACTCTGGACTTCGGTTCCCCGCCCTGGGTGAGGCCAAGTTAAGGAAATAATTTATAAACATTAGCAAGATGTGAAGCAAGAACAAACCTTTCACACCACTGCCTTGGCCTTCTTTTGTGCTTGTTTTCATCCTACATCATATCTTCACCCCCCTGTGATGTCATTGTACAGGCCTGCTCCCTTGTTTATGCCCAATCACTGTCCCATAAGGTCTCCTCTTTGTGTCATGTGGTATGTCAGTCATTGAAAGCTTCGTGTTACATGGACCCTCCTACCTCACATCCTCAAGAATATCACAGAACCTTTATCCATCTAACATCTGCTTTCATACAGTCTCAGCTGTGTTTCCTTTCCATGTTGAAGATGTATCTGAAGATGCCTTAGAAGTACCACTAAGTAATCTAAAATTATTTCAGATAAAATGTCCCCTTCAAGGTCTGTTAGGTCCAATCATGTCTCTTAAAGGTTCTGCAGTGACTTTTTCAGGAATAAAGAGCAGATTTATATCTTTAACTGAATTATTTTAAGCAGTGAAATACATGTAAAAGTTTGGAGTCAGGACAGAGTGAGTGGAGTCAATACAACATCAAATACATTCATTACAACTCAATCTGATTCTGTTCTGACTAAAAGTACTGGAGACGGAACCTTCAGGGTTCCATCACAGTAACAGGAAAAGTACTGACCCAGTGATGGAAAAGATACTGACCAATTGACAGGAGAAGACTTTGATCCAGTTCTAGAAAAAGTACTGACTCAGTGATGGGAAAGGTTCTGACTCAGCGATGGGAAAGGCTCTAACCCAGCGATGGGAAAGGTACTGACTCAGCCATGGGAAAGGTTCTGACCCAGTGATGGGAAAGTCTAGGCGGCTGGTGTTTTTAGATTGTATGGAGGTGTATGTGATGTGGTGTGGCAGTGATGAAGTGGAGTTTTGATGATGAACATGTGTTTTTAGATTTAGACAGAGGCGACTGTGCTTATTAAAAGGTGTTCAGTGTTTTTTTTCTGTAATTGGTTGATGCTTCCTCCATGTAACACCTCGGGCTAATGAGAGAACATGCATTCCTGCAGAGAAACACTGAAACCAAGCTGATACATAAACACAGACACATGGGGAGAAATAACCTTGAAAGCAGTTATCACAGTATGTCACAGGTGAGACAGTATATGTAAATAGGGTCATTTTAAAAAAGACAATATGTATCACAATCAATCTATTCATATCAAAATTCATTCAAAATCATATAAAAAACACATACACATGCTTACAGTGCCAAAAATGTCAAAAAAGTTCATCATTCATAAATTGTTTAATTAAAATTATTTTAAAAAATGGTCATGCTGTTTGCCATCAACAGCCGGGGCCCAAGAGAGCAAAAATTGGCAGTGCTCTCTCTGGCTGGGTAGATGGCACTCTCACTCTACCTATCACTTTCACATTGCAATGTCCGCTGGCTCAGGCGTTTACTGATTGGTCCAATTGGAGCTGGGGACCCTGTGTGCCTTCCTCCAAGCACGTTAGGCTCTCCAGTGATGGTGTATCAGCGGTGGTATGAAAAGAGGCGGTGGCTAGATCACACGCAATGGAGGAGGCTTGTGCTTGCCTGCACCCTGCTAGAGTCAGGGACATTGCAAAGTGATGGGGAGAGGCCTAATGGAGGGGATGGGCTAATTGGCTACCACTACATTGGGAAGGGGATAAAAATTGGCAAAAACCTAGAAATAAATTAAAAAAAAAAAAATATATATATATAAAACAGAGAGTCTGAGAGAGGAGAATGAAGAGAAACAAGGAGATCTAAGGTGAAACAAAGGGAGGTGAGAGAAGAGAAATTACAGGAGATCTGGGGAGAAACAGCAGAGAGAAGAGCTACAGGGTATGGAAGAGAAGTATCTGAGGGAGGAGACGAGCAAAAAGAAGCGAGATCATCAAAGGTGAAACCGGGAGGTGAGAGAAGATCAGGGGAGAAACAGAGGAGAGAGAAGAGTTGCACAGTATGGAAGAGAAGTATTTGAGAGAGGAGATGCATGAAGAAACACTGTTATGAACTGAACTGAATGGAAAGTGTTGAGATGGCATTTACTCGACCTTGATTCAGAATTAAACTGTAAAGGTGGATGTGAAGCTGGTAGTTTTAAAGTTTAGAGGTGGATTCAGGACAGTTATGAAAAAGTGCATGATTTTGGAATTTGTCAGCTTTTCTCTGTTAGTTTATTTATCTGGGATTTGTGTTTAAAGGAGGAGATAAACAGTGTTTGAGGTTCACAGTATGTCAGTTCCAGGTACCAAACACTCCTTATTCAATTATACCAATGTTCACACAGTTTATCATCGCAGAGCAGCTTTCAGTCATCATAGATGTGATAACTTCAGAGAAATACTGTTAAAAATAAAATAAACATTACTGTTGAGGTTGATATTTTTATGATGGCTGTTGAAGAGAACGTGATATAGGTACAGTTTAGCCAAAAAGAGGATTCCACAAGGAGTTATTTGAGTATTCCTATAGCTGTACCAATTTGGATCCTTAAATAATCTTTTAAAAGGCAGGTTAATTAAAGAACATTTTCTGTTAATGAGATGTGTGAGTGTGGAGAACATTTTAAAGGTCTGAAAGACCTGTATGGTTCCAATTAAGATTTATTTGCCGTGTTCAAGTCCATAAAAACTTTAGAAAGGTTCACTTCACATCATTACAATTCATTTACAATATGCTTCTTTAATAGATCCAGCCATTTAAATGGTTCTTAATGGGACCAAACTGGATCATCTTGAACACTACAAAATTATTTTTTTAACTGGTTCCAATCAAGAATTATTGGTGCCAAGAACCTTACCAGCAATAAGAACCTTGGTGCCAAGTTTGTACCAACCAACTATGCACCATCAATAGAAGGTGTTGTACAATGCACGACAGAACTAAGGTAGACTACCTTCTGAGCTGAATCAGGTGTCTTTGGTCAGGAAGATCACCAAACCCTGGGCTAAACCCTTCATTCTAGAGATGTCCCTAATCTCCAGACACCAAACACACAACAAATGCAGTGTTTCTTCAGTAGACAACTACACACACACATGTCTACAACATAATACAACCATGGCTGTCGGCATGGTTCACTCTGAAGAACCTACTATTGCTTAGTTCTTGCTGGGAATAAACGTCAGGTTCCGGAGCTGATTTATGGTGCTGGAAAAGTGGTAACAAAGAACCTTGATGTGTATTCTTTATTTTTAAGAGTGTTTGTGGTGTCTTTACTGTTGTGCTCGAGCACTTCTGGGGTTATTGTGTAATTCTCATAAGGTGTCCCAGATAGGAAAATAATTCTGGCCCACATCTGGCCCTTATCCTCCATTTCATTTGACCCACTTGCCACATGGATTAACAGCACTTGGGCGAATGTGGGCCAGATTCTGGCCACATATCAGCCAAATATAGGTAACACTGTCGTAACTCTGCCAGAAGGGTATTAATATGTGGTAATAATAGGTGTTTTAATATGTGGGTCACTGATTTCTCATATGTAGGCAACACTGCCATATCTCTGCCAGAAGCAGACCACATCTGTTTTAGGACATGTGGGCCAAATAGGTTTTTAAATATATGGGCCACTGATGACTCATATGTAGGTAACACTACCATATCTCTACCAGAAGTGGACCGCATCTGTTTTGATACATGTGGACCAAATGTGTATTTTCAGTATCAGGGCCACATTTGTCACATGCAGTTTGCAGTGGGCCAGCAGTGCCATTTCTCAGTCAGAAGTGGCCCACATCTGTATGCTATCTGCGGTTATTTTACTTGTAGTCAGTTTGATGCTGATCTCAAAGTTAATTTGGACGGTTTCAGTTAAGAGATTCTTGGGGATCTTAGCTATCACCCTCAATCTGTCCTGTGAGACGATCATTAAACTCAATTGATTGCTTAGTTAGTCAAGTTAATTTGCTCCATTAAACTCAGCTGCTGTTAAAGGACAACACTGATGTATTGTGGGCTAAAGCAGCTTGCGGTTGGTTCTGTGGTTAAGCATCTTAAGGGTTCCAGGTTTGCAGTTCTAATTATCTTGAGGTTGACAAGATGGACGTTTCTATCCTTGTAAGGTAAAACAGGCTAATTTCCATAGTTTGTGTATTTTTGCTGTTCAGGATTTTAGACTTCAAGACATGAAGGTCAGCAACATTCAGAACTCATTACTGCCATACATTTTTTTTAAATAAAGGCACCACAAAGACCTGTATTGAGTGTAGAAGAACTACTTCTTGCTCCAGTTGATGGTGAGATGTGCTAGTGTGAAGAACCTTCACATAATGTAAATAAACCCCTTAACATCATAATCCATCCACATTCTTAACCATGTAATTCTGGTCAGGGTTGCAGTGAGACCTCCTACCCCTTCAATTGGGCTGTGAGCAGGGCACTCCTCCATTCTTGCCAAACTGGCCATGGCACCAATCCATCACTGGGCATACACAAACAGCAATTTAGAGTAACAAGTTCACCTGACCTCCATGTTTTTTGACAGTGGGAAGAAGCTCCTGCAGACACAGTGACACCATGGAAACTCCACCCATATGGGGATTTAAGCAAAGACCCCATAACTGAGAGGTGAATGTGCTAACCACCATGCCACTGTCCCACCCTCTTAAACTCTTAAGCTACGTTTTGGTGGAGGGATGCTTCACAGTGTAAAGAATTCAAATTCAAATTCAAATTTTATTTATAAAGCGCTTTTTACAACTGATGTCACAAAGCAGCTTTACAGGGTTAGCAATAACAGACATAAAATCATTAATCCCTA
>BRDA01067839.1:0-10144 GCA_036984385.1 Crenuchus spilurus | reverse complement strand
ATTGACATTTGCCATCTCCACATCATTGCATTCAGTTTTTATTCACAATTTGTTTAGTGTCCCAACTTTTTTGGAATCCGGTTTGTATGTATAAATATATTTTCCACTTTTTTCTAACACTCTAGGTTTTTTTCTGACTTTTACAATAATTTCTTTATTTGTCTGCATTTTAAACATTTGCAAAAATGTGAATGGAAAAACCTTGTCATCCTTCAAAAGTGTATCTGACAATGGACAGTTTTTTAAATGTAATGGAGCCTTCCAGACACTCTTCAGAGTACCCACACATCATTTGAGATCTGTGAGATCTTTTACTCTCTCAGTGTAACATCGTAGCATAGCTCAGCTTGTATGCAGATTTTACCTCAGAGTAAGCATATGTCCTGAATTCAATGCAGCTATTTTTTTTTCTTACACTGCTGTGGGAAATGATCACATTTGAAGACATGTGTAACACTTTAAAGACAAGATATTGCCACCATTATGCACAGACATTACAGATAAATGTTTAAAAGTTTGAATAACTTCAGTTCAGTTTGGCCACTTCTTTCACAATGTTTTCTAAATGATATAATTGAACTCTCAGGCATTGAACAGTATTATGGAATTGGCATTACCAATAAAGATACATATGATGGTGTGTTAAAGTTCAGCTACCTGAGAAGACTTCTGAACGGAAGTGTGCATATGCTGCTCAAAAATGTTCCCAGTAAACACACATATGAAAAACTTATTTAATTGAGTTTTTGCTTATCTGCAATATGTCTGAGGCATTGCCAGTGGACTTTGAGAAGGCTTTTAGCAGCTGCAATCCAGACTTACTTTTCTGTGTAATAATCATTCCTATATCTCAGGGATGTCTGACAGACTTTGTATTAGAATGCATCCTTTAAGATGTTCAGACCTTTCCCAGATTTGTTAGAGATGTCTATCAAGGTTGTAGGTTTAGACAGTTGCTATCCAGAGTGGGCTTTACCATATACCAGGACAGGACTGATTATATCAGAAATGAAAATCTTCATCAGTATTTTTGGCTTGAATTAGAAGAGGTCAGAAGACTTTTTCTTGCATAGGTTTTGCTTCTTTAGTCTAGAACTGGAGCTACCAGGATAATGTTGCTAACAAACACTTGAATTCTATAACCTAGAGCAAACATTGTTCAATCTGCCTCCGGATCTCTTAGGCTGCTACAGGTAAGTGTAAAATTAAGGGTAAGGCAATTGGAATACAGCTGTATTTAATCTTAATATATTACTGAGGAGGGGGCACGGTGGCTTAGTGGTTAGCACGTTCGCCTCTCAGCGCTGGGGTCTTGGGTTCGATTCCCCATCTGAGCGGAGTTTCCATGTTCTCCCCGTGTCTGCGTGGGTTTCCTCCGGGGTCTCCGGTTTCCTCCCACAGTCCAAAAACATGGAGGTCAGGTGAATTGGGTACTCTAAAAATTGTCCGTAGGTGTGTCTGTGTCTGTGTGTGTGTGTGTGTCACCCAGCGATGGACTGGTGCCCTGTCCTGGGCTTAGTTGAATAGTGTAATGCCCTGCGCCCAGTGAGGGGGTGGGGGACTAACCGCGACCCTAATAAGGATTAAGCGGGTGTGATAATGAATGAATGAATGAATGAATATTACTGAGGATGTAGCACTGAATATATATTTATATAATTGTTAAAACAAAATATCTATTATATTCACATTTGACCTGGAGAATCATGTTAAAACCCTGATGAAGACTAACAGCTTAAAATTCATATTCTGTTACCTACAGTTGTGCTTGAAAGCTTGTGAACCCTTTAGAATTTTCTGTATTTCTGCATAAATATGACCTAAAATATCATCAGATTTTCACACAAGTTCTAAAAGTAGAAAAAGAGAACCCAGTTAAACAAATGAGGCAAAAATATTATATTTGGTCATTTTTATTTTTTGAGAAAAATTATCCAATATAACATATTTGTGAGTGGCAAAAGTATGTGAAAGTCTAGGAATAGCAGTTAATTTGAAGGTGAAACTAGATTCAGGTGTTTAAGGTCAATGGGAAGACAATCAGGTGTGAGTGGGCACCCTGTTTTATTCAAAGAACAGCAATCTATCAAAGTCTGCACTTCACAACATATTTGTGGAAGTGTATCAAGGCATGAACAAATGAGATTTCTAAGGACCTCAGGAAAAAACATTGATGCTCATCAGGCTGGAAAAATTTACAAAACCATGTCTAAAGAGTTTGGATTCCACCAATCCACAGTGAGATAGATTCTGTACAAATGGAGGAAATTTAAGGCCATTGTTACCCTCAACAGGAGTGGTCAGCCAACAAAGATCACTCGAAGAGCAAGGCGTGTAATTGTCAGCGAGGTCACAAAGGACCCCAGGGTAACTTCTAAGCAACTGAAGGCCTCTCTCACATTGGCTAATATTAATGTTCATGAGTCCACCATCAGGACAACACTGAACAACAATGGTGTGCATGGCAGAGTTGCAAGGAGAAAGCTATTGCAAAAAGAACATTTCTGCTCGTCTGCAATTTGCTAAAGATCATGTGGGCAAGCTAGATGGCTATTGGAAGAAAGTTTTGTTGACTGATGAGACCAAAATATAACTTTTTGGTTTAAATGAAAAGCGCTATGTGTAGGGAAAGGAAAACACTGCATCTGTGAAACATGGTGGTGGTAGTATCATGATTTTGGCCTGTTTTGCTGCATTTGGGCCAGGATGGCTTGCAATCATTGATGGAACAATGAATTCTGAATTATATTGCAGAATTTGAAAGAAAAATATCAGGATATCTGTCCATGAACTGAATCTCAAGAGAAGGTGGGTCATGCAGCAAGACAATGACCCTAAACGCACAAGTCATTCTGCTAAAGAATGTTTAAAGAACAGTTATCGGAAATGTTTAGTTGCAGTTATTGCAGCAAAGGGGGGTCACACCAAATACTGAAAGGAAATGTTCACGTATTTTTGCTACTCATTTTTCTCAATAACTAAGTGACCAAGTATAATATTTTTGTCTCATTTGTTTAACTGAGTACTCTTTATCTACTTTTAGGACTTGTGAAAATGTGAAAATCTGATGATGTTTTAGGTCATATTTCTGCAGAAATATAGAAAATTTTAAAGGGTACACAAACTTTCAAGCACCACTGTAAGAGTCTGTAAAGCATTTCTCAGGAGCTAAGCCAATAAAGCTCTTTGACACAAATAGTTTTTATAACACAGTCGAATGCATGTCCCATTCATACTGTGTTGTGCTAATAAGAGCAGATATTTTGACTTTCTGTAGCTTAACCCTCATTTACTCTAACCAAAATACACTTATCATTGCTTTTGAAGCTACTAAATACGATTTTAACTTTCAGAAGTCAAAAGCAATATAAAGGTTTTGTTAGTATGTGGCTCATATAATATGCCAGCAGCCATAGCACCGGCACAACATAATATGCAAATCCACTACAGCAAAACAAGTCTGAGTCTTGTTACCACTTGGATAGGAGACTTCCAAGGAAAGCTAGTGTGGCTGCTGGAAATGGTGTTGGTGTGGACAATAAGAGTTGCTGGTCTTGTGTTCTGTGTGGATGACGCAGTGCAGTGATAAGGATACTGTACTTTGTAAATGTTACTGTCTTTTGGCACATCTACAGCACAGTATGTACCTAATAGCTAATATGTAGTGAGTTCTGTTGTGGACTGGCTCCTGTTCCATCATCCAAGAGGATGCTGGCCATTTGTGGTGACTGAGGTCACTCTGTAATGTCTGTCCCAAATGTAAAAGCACTTTAGAAATGTAATTTTAAGTAAATAAATATGCATTAAAAATAATATATGATATATGTTATAAATCTGGCATAATAATGTGTTTTTGGCAAAATATTCATCTGTTTTCAAAATAATTTTCAATGAGCTTAAAAAAGTAATGCAACTGTTATTACATTATTAATATTATTACATTACATTATTGTAAACAACATCAATTAATGTTTGTTTGTTTACATATTTATATGAACACAATCCCAGATAAAGATGAAGTAAAATGGACAGAATGTGAGGGTTAAACAGTGCATCAGTAATGCATAAAACTGATTTCAGCCAATAGCATGAGCCCATGGCTAGTGCATGTGCTGTAGGGACCAATAGGAAGAGTGCATGGCTGGGACTTGAGTTCAGCTGACCAATCAGATGCAGGCATTCCTCGGCTGCTGAGAGGTTAATGAGCAAAGCTGCTGGCTTCCTGCCAACTACGGCTTCTCTTCTTCCACAATGAGACTGAGCTGTATCACGACAGGTCTAATTATATACTGTACCAGTGAGAGAGAGAAGGAGGAAAGCGGCAGAGAGTGAGTGAGAGAGAGAGAGAGAGAGAGAAGGGGGTAGAATGAGAGATATAGGAGGGGTCACAGAGGGCGAGTAAAAGCTGAAAAGAGAGAGAGAAGTATGTATGATCAACAGCAGAGGGTGACTGAGCTTTCAAGCTAGAGAAGTGAGAGAGAGAGCAGACCAGAGAGAGAAATGCTGTCAGTGAGTAAGACAGGGAAAGAGAGTAGGTAGAGGGAAAGATAAAGAGCGATAGGCAGAGAGAGAGAGAGAGGTAGTGAGCGTATGTAACTGCACACTCTGTGAATTGGATGTTTCTGTCAGCGTTATCACTGCTGGACGCTCCAATGGTCACTCAGAGTGTCTCTGACCACATCAAGCGACAGAGAGAGGTAGGAAATCAAGTCGGTATGTGTGTGTCGGTCACAAACTATCAGACAGCATACACACCACAGGAGTCAATGTGTGATGATCTTGCATATGGGTTACTGGGAGGTGTGTGTGTGTGTGTGTGTGTGGTGGGGGACTTTGCACAAGTGTTTGTAGGGGGCATTTTTTAAAGTACATCTCTGCAGAAACATCAGCGTGTGATATTGTTTGTGTGTGTGTGTGACAGAGAGAGAGAGAGAGAGCGAGAGCAGAAGGGATCAGAATTAGAGGCAAGGCTGAAATAGAAAGAGAGAGAGGGAGAGAGAGATGGGATAAAGTGTGTGAGAAAATTGAGAGACCAACACTGAGAAAGAGAAGAGAGACAGGGTGAAGTAGAGAGGGTGAAATGAGAATGAAAGAGTCTTACAACAGAGAGGGAAAGGTATGAAAGATGGAGAGGAAGACAAACACTTAGAAAGAGGAGAAAGAAAAAGACAATGAAGATGGGAAGAAGGTGGAGATAATGTGAGAGAGAGAAAGTGAGGGCTAAAAGAGAACAGAAAGAGGAAAAGAGGTAGAGTGAGAAGAGGCCTTTGACAGTTGTATTTCATCCACTTAATTAAGAAGGTTCTTCTAGGGTTCTTTAGTAGAGGCAATGGTTATATTTATAACCAATTCAACTCAAAGAACCATTTGCATGCATGAATGGTTTTTTGCATGCTTAAATGGTTCCTCTACATGATGGAGAATCTGTTGAAAAAATTATTATGGCACGCAAATGCATGTCAAAGAACCTTGTTATGTTACTATGTAGAACTTCTTTTATGATCAAAATTCTGCTATTTGAAGATGATATACTAAAGGTTGTCAATTATAAGCTACTGAACATTTAAAATCTCATATTCATCAATTATAACCTAATAAATATTAAAAAGTAGATTTTGTATTTTTTTATTTTTTTATTTTGCTTAATGTATTATATAAACATAAATGGACTGTTGCTGCCTTTTTAATTCCAAACAATTGATTACAGCAGTGGTATACATATATGTACTGCTGTGTATTGCTATAATAGCATTTGTTATCAAATTTGCTATAATTTAACATGCATATTCATGCATGCATGTGTAACTTTTAGAGGGTTTTCCTTAAAATTTTGCTTTATTGGACATATAATTATAATTTGTATTCACTATGTATACTGATATGGGAAATCCAATACAGTCCAATACTTACAATGTTATTACATCTATTTACATAAAAAGTATTCATATGTACATTTTATGTTAAAAAAAATGTATTTCCTTTATAAACACTTAAAATAAGTGCCGCACTCACAAATAATGCAGCCTCACTTGTACTCAAAATTAGGTGCTCGTGCCACCTGTACATGAGTCAGCATGCTTATTCAGCATAATGCATCATAACCTCTCATTATTTGCTTATTCTTATACAGTAATATACAGTCTGCTTTCATTTGACATAGTTTTGTTTTAAATTCTGCCATATTTGTTTCCAAAAACATTACAATTATTTATCCTCCAAAATTAAATCTTAGATTGCTTTCAATGGAAGTCAGTGGAACTATGTTTTTGGTTTTCTTTTTGGACTATTGCTTTATTGTCCAGTTATCGTGAAATGTACAAAGAGTGGAAAGGGTAACATGCTTTTTCACATCATGTAAATATATTCTCATGTGATACTGATTAAAACTGAATCTATAAAGAAGTATGCATTAAGCCCATTAATAACAGGCCATTATCAGCTATGAAATATAGTATATAGTCTAATTAAAATACATTTGTATTACAATTACAAGTCATAAAGTGTATGCATACCTTTGTTTTTTTGCATTATTTTTGCTCTATAACCTTAACATTTGGCATTTTCAAATACATAAATACATTTTAAACCTATCATATTGCTCACATGGCACTTACTTCAAATTTTATCTCTTTTTCTTATGTTAGAACCATCTATAAATAAACATGCTTATTCATAAGTACATTTTTGGTTTATGTGTTTCTGCTATGTATTTGTTACTGTGTAATAAATGGGCTGCTGTATCATGCTGACATAATAAATCATGCCCCAGAGCTGCACTGTATTTCGGAGAAATGAAAAAAATACTGGTACTGTTTACACATACATTTAAAAATATTTAAACGTGCATGGGATTTTAAGGGATTAAAATTAATATAGAGCTTTTGAATAAATTGATTTTTACATTAAATGACACTAGCTTGATAGTTCCCTTAATGCTGAAAAATATAAATTCATTAGCAAATACACCAAAAATGGCTGAAAATGTTTACCCCAGAATAACAGAAACTGAAGTCAATTGTGAAATAAATAAAGCTATTTTCATAGAGAATTTAATTGCATGCTAAATTAATTAATTTTATGTATGCATGCTAGACTTAAATAATGAAAATTCAAGTTTATAAAATTTTTTGTACAAGAAAATACATGCAAGGCTAGTTTTTTGAAGTTTTTAAAGAAATTTCTCTCTTTTACCTAATATCTACTCCCTATGACTGCTTCTTTAGTTTTACACTGGTGCTATGAATCTAATGAAGGTAACAAATTATGACAAATATAAACAAATCCTGTTTAGCAGTGCAGTGTTAGATTACAGCTGGATTATTTTTCCTACTCTTGAACACTCCTGAATCAAATAATCAGATAATCAATATCTGATCAGTTGTCACT
Organism: Crenuchus spilurus; assembly: GCA_036984385.1. Taxonomy (NCBI): domain Eukaryota; kingdom Metazoa; phylum Chordata; class Actinopteri; order Characiformes; family Crenuchidae; genus Crenuchus; species Crenuchus spilurus. The sequence continues at coordinate 2,758 of BRDA01067839.1, read as the reverse complement.
TTTGTATTTGTGACCTTTTTGTGCAGTTTTAAAGGGACCGTTCTCTGAAAAATCAAAATATTTTACCCCTAAGAAATCGTTTAGTCTTAAATTTTGTTCATTAGTTTAACGATGGAGCCACAAGGCTATTGTTTCAAAGCTAATTAAAGGCTACATTATGTTCACCACAAATGATCAAACAACACCATTTCAAAATCTATTAAGAACTTATTTTAATTGTGTATGGAGCACAGAACAAAATCACTGCTCTGTAGCTTCTACCATGCTTTTCTCTTTTTTCAGTCCACATAGTTACAATGAAAAGTGTCAACTTCTGTGACAATTGCTCCCATACATCATTCACTGCTGACCAATAAATAGGGCTTGGGAATGTGACATCCCACAGAAGTGATCTGCCATTACATTACATTACATTGCATTTAGCGGACGCTTTTATCCAAAGCGACTTACAATAGTGGGAAAGTACAGATATGAAAAAAAAATAATAATACTAGAGTTGAACTAGTATTTACTAGTACTAGTATGAACATTTGGATATCGAATGCTGAGTGCATATCAGTACTCATGGGAAGTATTTGGGATCACTAGAGCAGGTGCAGGTGATCTGCCATGTTTTTTGGTCAAAAACAGCTGCCTGCAAGCTGTTGGCTACTAAATTAATACTTTGGAGTTGTAAATTGAGGTATACAGAAACAGAAAATTAGTTACTTCCAAATTTGTAAGCTTCACCTGTTCTATTCTAATTTCAGTACATATTCTACTGACAGCAGAGTAGGATACTTTGGCCAGATAGTAGCAAAGCAGACAGGAGACAGGCTCAGCTCTGCAAAACCATCACAGACATCCCAACCCGCAAGTACTCATTTCAGGAAGGTAGCACCACCACCTCTGAGACCCCATAAATCCCCTCACCCAACCCCTCTTTGACCTCTAAACATGTATGAATGCAGGACATTTCATGTGGTGTTATTATATTATATATTATTCAACTTATGGTGTTGTTTATAGTTAAGTTGCTGCTTTGAAAAAGTCTAAAGGGAGTTTAGTCTCAGTACATAGGACATCAACAGAGTTGCAGCTTAGCAGGTAGCCAGTAGTTTAAATAACACTAGCTATGCTAATAAAAGAAACTCTTCTATTTGTTGAGCCTGCCAGACAGGGGTACAATTGTGTATAGTCTGAGGTGAAGTGTGTTTTATATTTTTGTTTTTGGAATACTGTGCCCTGAACTAAATTGAAGTTATGGTCAATGAAAGGGAGACTGAAAAGCCAGTTCACAGATATATGTCTACTCTCAGAGACTAATGAGAATGCTTTTTTGTCACTTTCTCTCTCTCTCTCTCTCTTTCTCTCTCTCTCGCAGTGTAACTCGCATTAAAAAAATATTTCTGGAATATTGTATATAATGTGCAGGCATCAGGGAGCTGCTATATGCAGGAGACTCTGGGAACTTCAGTGAGTCTGTCATCACTACAAAATTATAATAAGTAGTAAATTTCAGTTTCAACATAAAAATAATCTTTATTCTGTCTTTCTTTTACTGTCTTAATAAAGTAGAGTAGCCTGTATGCTCAACAAAAAGCCTAACAGGCTATTCCCAAAGAAGGCACAAACTGTTCACGTTCAGTTCATGGAAATTTTCATTATTCACAACAACAGTTCTCGACAGTTCTCAAGCTGCATATACCTTTGGGAGGTATTTGTTTAAAAAATGTGAAGATGGGGGCCAGAGTGGCTCAGCAGGCTAAGGCACTGACACTATGAACAGAGAATTGCGAGTTCAAATCCCGGTTACGCTGTTTGCCATCAACAACCGGGGCCCACAGAGAGTAAAATTGGTAGTGCTCTCTCTGGGTGGGTAGGTGGCGCTGTCACTCTCCCTATCACTCCACTTGCTCAAGCGTCTACTGATTTATGAAGCGTCTACATCATCAGATTTTCTACCAGTTTGAAAAGAGGTGATGGCTGTATCGCACGCAAGGGAGGAGGTGTGTTCATGTCTTCACCCTCCTAGAGTCAGAGACAGTGCAAAGTGATGGGGAGAGTCACTAATGGGTTGGGTTAATTGGCGACTACGACATTGGTAAAGGGAGAAAATTGCAAAAATGAAAAAAAAAAAAAAAGGGAAGATAACGTCATAAGCTTTGTGCACTGTAAAAAATTATTTGTTGACTCAAAGTTAATAAATGTATGAAAATCATAGCATAATGCTAATTCTACCTAGTTACCACACTCTCAAAACTTTTTGCTTTGACTCAGTTATGTTGTAAAGACATGACATGTAGTTTTATATTTAAACTTTTATATCTTAAACTTAACTTTTTTTACAACATAACTGAGTCAATTAAAAAGATGACTTAGCTAAGTTAAGTTTGAGTTTTTAGAGTGTGGTTACAAGCTGGAATTAGTATTATGCTAGTATTTTCAAACATTTATTAACTTTAAATTAATTGTCTGAAAGTATTGTGAATTGTTTTTGGTTACCATTTTCCTAAAATGTGTTTTAGTCTCTGAGTTCACACTTTGATAGTGCGTGTGTGTGTGTGTGTGTGTTTGTGTGTGTGTGTGTGTGTGTGTGTTTTCAGGTGAACATTTATAAATATTCATTGGCAAGTCTCTCTCTCTCTCTCTCTCTGTCTCTTATTCTCCATGTATTCTCTTTCATTCTCTCTATGTACTCTATATTTCTGTCTCTCTCATGCACACACACACACACACACACACACACACACACACACACACACACACACACACACAC
>BRDA01067836.1:0-39920 GCA_036984385.1 Crenuchus spilurus | reverse complement strand
TTTTTTTTTTTTACTTGGCCTAATGATTAACTAAAATAAACTTTTGCTTAAAATTCAGTTATTAATCTTAACTCTTAGAACTTAAGTTGCTATCAAGGTAAAAAATGCGTGCACTTCCTTCTAGTAGATCAAGTAAATAAGATGAGAAGGAAAGTAGAAAGTTTGGATTCATCTGAGTATACATTTCTGTTAATATTTGACACCGACTGAAAAAAAAAAAAACAGTACTGCATTTTCAAAAACTAGAATATCAACCACAATATACTTATTTTAAATAGACATACATCCTTTGTTTTACTGTTGAACAGTACGGCTTATACTGTAACTTACAAAAATCAGAAATTCAGAATCTGTAGTTAGTTATGCATCTCGTAAAATTAGAAAATCTCAAAAAAGTTCATTTCATGTTCATGTTTCATATTCAATACATGTAAATGCTACGGCTGTTAAAATAGTAATTAACCTAAACAGTAGCAGTCGTAGCGTGTTTGGCACCTTGGGCAAATAGCCTATCCGGCAGTAAGTTGCTCCTTCCATCCCAATCCTCCACCCCCCCCAACCAACAGTTTACGAGTAATACCCCTGCCACCCACCCCCCACGGTCGGACATTGGCCAGATCTAGGCAATGCATTGGTTCCAGGGGTACTTCACAGAACCTTTCAGGGACGGGGCATTCCTTCCTCATGCCACTCCTGCCCATATCGCCCATATCAGAAATCGCCACTGTACTCAAATTCAAAAACAAATGATCCAATAATAGTAAAAAAAGGCTTGTAATGTCACCTTACATGTAATGAATATAAAATGTCTGTTTACGTTTTTGATTTCAATTATAAACATTAAGGAACTTCACAATATTCTAATTGTTTGACATGGCAGAGTACAGCTTTGAAGCTGATAATACAGAATGTATTTTAGGGTTAAGACATTGACTTTGACAGTAATTATGATTACAGGCCACGTTATAGGTGACAGTCATGGTTTAAATAAGAAGCACACAACAACTTTGTGGTATGTTAAGAATGTATTTAGGCTATTTCATGAAAAATGACACTTTATCACATTCTTTCCATACTTCCTCAGATTTCATATCACACTTCAGACCGAGCTGTGAAACACCACTTCTTAACAAGGAACTTACCACAGGCTGGCATTAACACATTCATGCACATTCAGACATCTCAAAGTGGCACCTTGTGTCAGTACTTTCTCTGAGGTATTAGAATGAGTTATGAGCTCATTTATTTAATTTGCTTATCTCAAGAATAAGTTCCAGCCAATGAGTAAAGCAATGTTCACTCTGCAACTGTAGGTGTATTTTACAAGAGTTACCCACAGCTTTTCTACAACAAAGTAATTAGCCTGGCTAATATTCCTGATAAAGGGGTAAAAATATCGTGGAGCTTTATTTGGAGAAGGCAAAATTAAACTGATGATGTAAAATGGTCAGTGCATGTAGGTGCATGCCTCAAAGTGACAAAACCTTAATTCAGTTACAGTCACAAAATCAACACACACACACACACACACACACACACACACACACACACACACACACACACTGAAGCTTTTAATACTTTCAGCCAATATTTCCAGTCCCTTATCTCCCGAGTGAGTTTGATGCTGAAGGGCATGGGGGAAATTATCAAATCTCAGCCACATCCTGCACTCCTGGTCATAAATCACCATCACCTGCATTACGGATGCACAATGCAGGAAAAGGCTTTGGGAAATCTAGGACACGTGAAATAGGTCATTATTTTTGCAAGTTTTTCTTCGAGAAAACCGTCAAATCCTCCAACTTCAGTGCTGTTCTGACTTGAACTCATGAACTACATAAGAAGAAATCCAATCAGTCACGGTTGGTCTTTTGTTGTAAGAACTGATCTGCTTGTCTTTTTTTAATCCTTTGGCAATGTTTCAGGACTGCAGTGACATTCAGTAGTTTGTTCAAACATTCATTTCCTTGACACTACTGTAGACGTTTGCTTATCTGAATAGGATTATTACTATTTATTGGTAATATTTTTTAGTTTTAGAGTCAGATCCATGTGTAGGAGTAGACTGTGTTCATCCATGTGTAACACTGTTATATTTGTCACCATTGATGCTCTTATAGCCGTTCGCTTTCTGAAGTACAGTATTTCAGTTTAGAGGAGTTCAGGAAACTGACCATGAGAGCATACAGAGATGTAAAATACATGGCTAATTACAGTAAACAGGTGTACAAGGTAGGACACATACAACTGTGACTCAACACTCAGATTTCAGTCTTAAAAAGTTGTTCTGTTTAGTACTGAAAAGGGTTCTATGACATTGGTAGTGGAGCTTCATAGAACCATTTTCAAAAAAGGTTTTTAAAAGAGTGTAAACATCAGGTTCTTGGTCATATAGAAGAAAGAGTATGAACCAGGAGTGTCCAATCTTAGTGTGGCTGCAGCTTTACATTTCAAACAAGCAGGAGCTCACCTGACTACTCATTTAATCAGCCGGCTTTAGTCTTCAAACAACTGAGAGTGTGCTGCAGTTGGTTGGAATCAACCCCCCAAAAAATTGTTCACCCTCAAAACACAAATAACAAATTTGAGAATTGTGAACAAGTTCTCTGATCTTTCTCTCATTTAATTCAAAAAGGTAAATTGTCATTATATTTGTAACACATAAAATTACATTACAAGACTTTTATTCTGTCTCTTATAACTGTTGAGCAGTACAGCTTTTAGCTCCTGAAAATCCAAAATCCAGAATCTAATTATTGATTACTAGTGCATCTCCAAAAATTAGACTATTGTGGAAAAAATCATTTGTGTTCAGAATTTAATTCACAAATGTAAACTGTCATATTTTATATTTATTAGTGATATTTTGCATTTTAATGTTGACACCATTTGAATAGTAATTTACTCAATTAAATATTCTAATCATTTGAGATTCTGGATTTCTGATTTTCATGAACTATAAGTCCTACTGATCAACAGTAAAACAAATAAACTTGAAATATCAGTGCATTGAATACAAAATATGACCTTTTTCAATTAAATTATGAACACAAATGAACTTTTTCACAATAGTCTAATGTTGATGTGGCACCATATTTAAAATTTTCATTTGGAGTTACAGTAAATTACTATTCAAACACAATCAACATTAAAGTATAAAAAGGCTTGACTACCTCACTTTATATTTATTGAAAATAAATCATATGACAGTTATATTAAATTATAACACAAATAAACGTTCCATTCTAATTTTTGCAGATAATAAACTGGTCATTGAGTTGGCATGATTCTATATAAAACCGCTGTCTTTACTAAAGAACACTTAAAGAACCACTTTTTTATGATGAGTTAAAATTTATATTTCTCTTTAAAAGTCCAATAATCCATTAAAAAGGACACTATCACAAGTGAACAGACATTTCTTAACTTTTCTAATTTTAACAGCCTGGTAGAGAGCATTAGTCATGAGATTTGCAGTCCATTTTACAGTCCTTCCTTTTTACTGTTCATATGGCAGTCTTAAGCTGCATTTACAAATGGACTTTATATGTGACTAAATCAATGTCGACATGTTGAACTGAGCTTTTATTGCTGTGGGCCTGTGTAGGTAAGAGCTAAGGAATATGTATCTTATTAGCAAAAAGCAATAACACAGATTAATATTATATTGACTGACTCATGGCAATGAAAGCAGGGGTCAGAGAATAACCTCAAGCTTCCATCAGATGTGAGTCATTCCCAGTTTTTAATGGGCTTTCCTGGGGTAGGATTGACTATAAGTTACCTCCACAGTCCCAGAAATATTGATCCATTTAGCTTGATTTATGATTGGTGTTCTGTTGGCCAGGGTGTCTCAGTTAGCCTTACTAGTTCAGGGCCAGAGGCGACCATTAATCTTGTACAGAATGGAGCAGCACCTCTCCTCCAAACAGCTTTACTGTGTGTTTAAATACATGCCACCAATCATAACTTTATGCTGATGGAATGCACATTAAAGTGGCATAATCAGCCTTGTCTCTCTCACTGTGTGCCTGTCATAAATGCATCCTTCATATATCACTATTGTGGTACTGGAGCACCATTACAGAAGTTGTATTAGACATCTAATTTGTGTTATATGTAAATGGCCTGTCCACTAAAATGTAACACAAGTATACTCTCAATGAAAACTTTGAGTTGCGGTTTTAAACATATATAAAATTTTAATTAATTATTAGTAAATAATAATACATTACTTAAAAATAATAATTAATAATATTTTGCTAGTTACTAATAATAAAATAGGAATAATAACTATTAATCATTATTAGTAATCATAATTAGTAATAATAAAATAATACTGATATTAATATTAAGCATGAATAAAATATTATTACATTATATTAAATATTAATAAACCATTAAAAGCATGGAGCATAAATATATCACCGAAATCTTTGTTTCACCTTGTTTGTCAACATCACTCCAACTCATTGCCATTTTTACATTTTCAATTTTACACTTATTTTTTTAATGTATGGTCAATAGACCTAATTTACACAGAATTGTACCTAGAATTATATATACACATTATATACATAGAATTATAAGATCCATTACTGCTTTCTGATTGACTGTTTCTGGTGAATTCCGAGCACAAGAGCACAAAAAGATTTGCGAGCGCGTCAGAAGCCACTAAAGTGCCACTAAATGGAAGAAAGAAAATCAGTGAGTGCTGCATGAATCGCACTCTCACACTTAAAAAGTGTGCTCTTAACTATTTGGCAGTGTACCAGATGGAGTGACAGCAGGCACTGCCAATCACATGTTAGCAACAAACGGCTGAGCCAATCAATGAGCTTGTCGGTGCTCTAAAGGGAAACAGGTTTCAGCTTGAGTGGCCTATTTTCCGCTTGGTCCTAGTGCTCAACCTTGTCTCAGTGTAATAACATTGTTTTGAACAATTAAAACTGCAGGGGACCAAAACTTCCTTTTGAAAAAGTGCAGGGGATTATGTCCCTGGTTCTGGTTATACAATCTGCATTGTCTTATCTCTTATACCGTTGAGCCAAAACAAGATTGAAATGCTCATATGTTTAATATGCTGTTGGTCCTCCCTGTGCAATCAAAACAGCTCCAAGTCATTGAGCCATGGATTCTACTAGAACTCTGAGTATGTCATACGGTATCTGACATCAAGACTTCAGCAGCAGGTTGTGAAGCAGAACCTGTCAGACTTGTTATTCCAGCAAAACCTACAGATGTTTGATGGGACTGAGATCTGAAGAATCAGAGGCCACTGTCGATAGGCACTGACCACTGCTGTACAGGACAGGAATATGCCACAAGCTTTGTCGTTTCAAAGATACTCTGAACCATTTGTCTGGCCATAACAATCTGACCCTCATCAAAGTCACTCAGGTCTTCATGTCTGCCCATTTTTCCCTCAACCTACACAGTGTTTACAAGACCCAAGTGCTCGCTTACTGCCTAATATCCTTTCACAGGATTTTACAAGACACAGGTTTATACATGCCATGGTCCTGGCAAACAGAATGTGACATTCTCAGCATGAAAAGCCAACAGCATCTTCATTTCTCAATCATTCCTGTGACTTTTTTCTCTTGTAAAAACTTACAACTCAACAGTAAAACCAGCAGTTCCATATTACTGCTTAGATTCACCTGTCATGCTTTGTCACATTGTGCAGAAGTAACCGTGCATGCAAACAGGGTCAATTTCAGCTTTCATAGTATTTCCTGATAACATGTCAGCTTGTGGTCTCACAGAAGGCTTTTAACTGATCTTCCTAAGTCTCCTAAGTCTAAAGATAAATTTCCAACTTTATTGGGTATTACACTCTAGTTTGCATTATGCTTAACCTTTTCCTGGTTAATGTACATTCTTTGGTAAATGTAACACATAATAGGGGATTAATAACCTAGCTATGAAGATTATAATACAATAGGATTACAAAGCAGAAGCAAATGCTGGCAGAATAACTGTCATGTTCAGAGTAACTAGCTGAATTAATGCTGCCAAATGATGTGTCAGGTGAAATCAGCCACCTGAGAAGTATTTGGTATAATTGGCATCAAAGTTGTGATGGTTGCAACAGTTACGGCAAGTTTCAAGTGAGTTGTACAAGGCTTTGCAATTTTGATTTCATGTATATTTCAAGTAACTGTAATTTGAGTGAAAAATTCCCTTTGTTAAGCCTGTAGCTAGAAAAACAGCCTTTTGTGTTTTATTAGCCATAAAATTTGCATATGCAAAACAGCCAAGATCTGGCTTTGAATGATCAATGTGTTCTCCCTGGCTGTGCTGCTCAATTAAATCACCCTGAAGGGATCTTGAAAGTCGTATTACGTAAATAGACAGAAATGGGTTTAGAAGGCGACATTCGATTCCCTTTAAAATAATCTGTAGTTTTCAATTTGTTTATCACCTTCTTCAGCGGTCATGGGTCTACAATTGATTACACTCATTAAAAAAGACAGTCTGGACAGTGCCAGTCAGCCTGTTATCACACTACTGTGTCCCTCTAATTTGGCTCCTCAGTTAACATTAAATTTTGTAACAGGTTGGCTGAAGTGCACCACTGTGATCCCATCATGATAAAACTGCAGCCAGATCTACAGCTTAGATAAACCAAATACCTGTCAGTAAACCTGTACTATATATTTAAAGGAAGAGAAAAATCACTCCTTAGAAAAGCTGCTCTCCCCTCTGCTGGTTAAGGTATGTTGTTCAGACAAAATATCAGATCTTTTTAAAAGACATTTCATTTAGAAGAGCCTGCTGTTGAAATCATTTGACTGATATAAAATAATGTTCATGTCACTTAATTTCAGCTAATAACAAGATGTCAGAATCACAGCATGAAAATCTTCAAACAAGCTTGAATTTGTTTCTGGAAAAAAGCATCAGTTAAATTACGTAAAGTACGTCAGGTGGCCGAGCATCTGGCAAATGCAAAGAACTCTAATTTAAAAGCAGCTTCACAACACTAAAAAATAACTCAATAATGTTGACTATGCTGCTTCTTAGACCAGAGATGCTCAGTCCTGATCCTGCAGATCTACTACCCTGGAGTGTTTAGATCCAGCACAACTGACCCTGCTATTCAAATTACCCAGGAAGTCTTCATTACCTGGACTGGGCGTGTTAAACTTTGGAGGATCCAGTGGAGTACCAGGATTGGGCACCTCTGTCTTAGCCATTTTATGCATAGCTCTTCTAAGTAGAGAAGCTTCTCGTTCACCTTAGAAAGACTGTTGGTTTAAGACTTAATGGTTGAATTATATATATATATATATATATATATATATATATATATATATGTAATATCTAAAGTAAGGACTTAAACTCACAATAATTAAAAAATAATTAACTTATCATGAAACCACACAAGGCACTATGTTCAGACCTTTTTTTTTATCATCGCTTGAGGAAGCAGCTTCTTAATTTTGAAGTTGGTCTTTCATAGCATTATGAAGAATTAATTCCTAATTGAATTCTTTCCATCAACATGTTAGACAGTAAACAATTACGGTCATTTTTAAAGAGAAGCACACCAAGATAAATTCCTCTCCAGCAATTACTTTTTAAATTCTTCTGAGATACAGTTTTCACATTGTAACTTTACGACATTAGCAAAAGGGGGATACTTCATAGATGCTATCAGTGGCTTTTGTACCTAATAGAGATTGACATTCCAATTCATCGGAGGGTTTACTCACTTCATTACTTCAGACACGTCTACCACCTTAACATAATGAGGACTGACACCGGGCCATGGTCTCATATTACATCTGAAAGATACATCGGCATTAATTGTATGCCATTTATTTGTCCTTGCTGTACCAATGCTGATGTACTAAACAAAAAATCTAATGTTGGGGACAACATTCTGCCATCACGGACAATTGTATGCCATCCAAATGAATACTGAGTGTAGACATAAAGAATCGGCAAGTTTGGCAGTAAGGGCTATTCTCAAATACCCAAATTATGCCTAAGCTTAGACTGAACAAGTGTTACACAGATTTAAATTGACATTACTGTTTAGTCTCTGAGTAAATGTAATCAATGTCTGAGAAATGGTCCCTAATGGTACTGCTTGATTAAACATTTCACATTACACACAAATAAAGGTGTCAAAAAAGTTATTTAAAGAACTATTTATTCAAATAAGATTTTAATAGGTTATAAAGAGTTAAAAAGGTATAAAGAACCTCCGGTTCAGATCTCCAGATCTTACCCCAAACTGGGATCAGTGAGCTCCTGCACACTCCTATGGCACTACTTGGCTGTGTTGGATTCACTAATACATAATGTCCCAGAGGTTCTCAATTGGATTGAGGTCTGTGGAACATGAAGGCCAGTCAATCGCGTCAATGTCTTCATCATCCAGGAACTGCCTACACACTTGAGGATGGGCATTGATCTGCACTAGGAGGAACCCAGGGCCCACTGCACCGGCATAATGTCTGACAGTGGATCTGAGGATTTCATCCTGGTAGTTAACATTGGTCAGGCTATCATTGGCTATCATCTGGAGGTTTGTGTGCCCACACAATGATACAGATGTGGACAAAATTGTTGGGAGGCAACCTCCCTAAATGTGGTCTCAAGAGGAAAATTGATGACAGATTGAAGAAATGGGTAATGTGAATGGTAGTGAAAGAGCCCAGAACAACTTCTAAAGAGATTACAGGCCAACTACAAGGTCAAGGTACATCAGTGTCAGTTCGTACAATCCGTCACTATTTGAGCCAAAGTGATTTCATGAAAGATGACCAAGGACATCACTGTTAAAAGCAAGTCATAAAAAGCGAGACTGGAATTTGCCAAAATGCATATTGACAAGGCACAACGTTTCTGGGAGAATATCCTTTGGACAGAGGAGACAAAACTGGAGCTTTTTGACAAGTCACATCAACTCTGTGTTCACAGATGCAAAAATTAAGCTTACAAAGAAAAGAGCAATGTACCAACTGTGAAACACTGATGAGGCTCCATTATGTTCTGGGACTGCTTTGCCGCATTTGGTGTTTTGAATATGCAGTTTACAGTAAAATCTTACGACTCTCAAGGCATTCTGGAGTGAAATGTGCTGCCAGTGTCAGAAATCTTGGTCTCAGTCACAGGTCATGGGTCCTCCAGCAGCTAAACACACAAGAGCACAACATTGGACGAGTCTTAAGTGGCCTTCTACATGCTTTTTTTTCTAAATCCTATTGAACATCTGTAAAAGTACCTGAAACATACCATCTGGAGAAGGCACCCTTCAAACCTGAGACAGCTGGAGCTGTTTGCTCATGAGGAGTGGGCCAAAATACCTGTTGACAGGTGCAGGTCTCATTGAGAGAAATCGCTTGATTGCGGTTGTGCAACAAAATATTAAGTTCAGGGTACCATCATTTTGTCCAGGCCAGTTTGATTAGTTTGTCTTTTAAAATAATTCTGTTGAACAACATTTCAAAAGCCACGTCTGACTTTCATGAGTTAATTTGTATTTATTATTACTTTTGTCTGTTTCAAGCTATTTCAGTGACCACTGTGTGATATTCAGAAGAGTTCCAACAATTCTGTCAACATCTGTATGTCTCCTGAAACCATCAGTGACCCACCACCAAACTGGTTATGCAGGAATTTTTTGCAGGCAGTTTAACATTCACTATGGTGTCTCCAGATTCTTTCATGTCTGTCACATGTTCTCAGTGTGATCCTACACTCATCTGTGAAGAGAACGGAGCGCTAGTGGCGGACCTGCATTTCTGGAGTTCTCTGGTGAATGTCAATCAAGCTGCATGGTGCTGGACTTTGAGCACAGGTCCTACTGTGGGGCTGTAAGAACAGACATTGGGCCCTCATGCCACCCCTGTGGAGTTTGTTTCTGACAGTTTGGTCCCTACCAGTAGTCCATTAGAGGTGATTCTGTAGAGCACTGGCTGTTCTCCTGTTGCACAAAGGAGCAGATACCAGTCCTACGGCTGGGTTAATGCTAGAGATGAGCGAGTACACCACTATCTGCACCTGTATCTGTTCAACCATCTAAATGATCTGTATCCGTATCTGTACTCAGAGTGGACAGGGCTTAAACCAGAATTGGGCATGGTTTAACCGGAAATGGGTGGGGCTTAAATCAGTACATTATTTTAAGTCTAAAATTGATACGGATTGATCAGAAGTTGCTATATGTATTGTTTATTTGAAAACTATTTATAGACCAGCCTCAAAATTGAGATTCAAATCAATGTTTTTGATCACAAAGTAAGAGAACTATTTACAGAACAAGATTTTTTTTATAAACTCAGAACATGAATATTTTTAAGTGCATGAATTAATACAACTCCTTTAGTAGGAATTATGAACTAGTAAGTAAGCATGAACAAGAGTTGTCAACACAACTTCCTTTTTTATTTATGTATTTTTAACATTTTATGATCAAACTGATTTGTTTTTCTTTAAATTATGTATTTATTTTTACTACCTAACTTTCTTGGCAGTTTTTTTCCTACACAAAGTTAAACAATGTTGATTAAGGTGTGTGTGTGTGTGTGCGTGTGTGTGTGAGAGAGTGCAGCACAGCTCTGTCTGCAGAGACGTGTCTGTGTATAGAGGGGCGGCTCTATACACAGACACGCACACACACACACACACACACACACACTGTATCTGTGTGACTGGCCAACCACAGATCGTGAAGACAGTCAGTTACCCAATGAGGATTTTCCTACAGCACGAGCACAGATATTGGCGAGTTTTAATCGTATCATACTCGTACTCGTCAAAAATGCTTTAGTCGTACCGGATACTTGTCTGAAACGAGTATCCGGCTCAACCCCAGTTAATGCCTTTTTACGGTCCTGTCCAGCTCTCATTGTGTATCAGCCAGTGTCCTGGTGTCTTCTCAATGCTCTTAGACTGCTTGCAGTCACAGCAAACCATCTTGTAACCAGAGCATGTGAGTAGAGTGGAGCGACAGCAATTTCCGCTCCCTGCTCAATACATTTTTATCAATCCATCCCCACTCCACATCGGGTTTTCTCTTTTCTGCTCACCACTCACTCACCTCTCAAAATGTTTTGTATTCACACCACTCCCACTCTGCTCCACTCCAGGTTTTCAAGTTCCCACTCAGAGATGTCTCCCCGTGTACACAAGAGAAAAACACTCCATATCACCTTCACATTCCTCATTCTTTTATTATTATTTGGTATAATTTGGAACATCTGACCATTTAAGCTCATTAAAATGTGAAATTAACATAAACACTGCTTTAAGAAAGATGTTAGTCTTTTTTCAGTTTAAGGAAAATCATCAGTAGGGCATAACTCTTTCAATTTAAACTTATTTATCCTACAAAACAATTGTTTGCCTACTGTTCAACATGCAAGGAAACTTCCAGAATTAAACTAAACAAATGGCTAATTAATAATTGTTGAACAAGGCATTGTTGCATTAGTAATACATTTCTGTAATTCTATGAATGGAAATGAAGCACATATTACATGGTTGAGTAACGTTTTCCATCTATTTAAACAGCATTTTGAAGACTGGATATAGGCCCATTGCTAAATTATTTTTTAAGCAATAGTTAAGAATTTAAAATGTGAAGTTCACACCTCAGTATCACATGTTACACTGGAGCAGTACAGGAGTGATAATTGAGTGAGTGAATGCTCCAACTTTGTTAAACGGCCCACACCCTGCTTGCAACATCACGTATGAATGTGCCATCCTGGAAGAGCTGTTCTACCTGTGTGGGTTACAGATACTGTCTAATACTACCAATAGTAACAAGAACACTATCACAGAACTAGAGAAGAATCAGTCAGGAAGGATAAGTTGAGAGCTTTGGCTACCACCTGCCAAACCATTTCCTTGTGGGGGGTTGCCTCCCCAGTGCACCTGTTGTGCAGGTTGCTGTTGTGCATATTCTTCCTATCTGCATAGACTGATATCCATATACAGTGATGACTGAGTGGTCCCTTAATTTTTGAGCAGTGTATAAAAGTTCTATACCATTTCAGTACCATACCAAGTTCTTTACAGAATGATAGTCCAAGCCAAGAACCATTTAGAAACATTAACAAGGCTTGAACAAGAGTCTAGGTGTAGTAATGGCAGAGAAAATGTACTGATTTTAGAGTATGTCACTTTGGTGATAAAAATGACCATTTTTCAGAACCAAAGAACCATCTCTCAGCTTCTGTATCCAAAGACATTTTCCCAATAGTATTTTAATGACATGGTGGTATTTTGTTGTGATTTCCAGTGAACTGTTCCATACCAGAGCACCTGTACTAAATTTGTCTTGCTGAGAAGTCAACTTTTTGCATTGCAATCACACTATACTGAATCACACTGACAAGTGGAAAAATGCCACTATGATATCCTCTCATATTTTGCTGTGGAAGACAATCTGGAGCTTGCAGCAATACATGTTTGTCATACATTTCCCCAATGTATTACAGGGGTTAGACAATGAAAGTGAAACAGCTGTCATGTTAGTGTGGGAGGTTTCATGGCTAAATTGGACCAGTCTGGTGGCCAATCTTCATTAATGTCACATTGCACCAGTAAGAGCAGAGTGTGAAGGTTCAGTTAGCAGGTAAGAGCACAGTTATATAGTATATTACAATGCACACAACATTATGGTGACATACCAGAGTTCAAAAGAGGACAAATTGTTGGTGCACGTCTTGCTGGTGCATCTGTGACCAAGACAGCAAGTCTTTGTGTCTAAATATTATTGAGCTACTTTGGGATGTTTTGGAGGAGCGAGTCAGGAAACGGTTTCCTCCACCAGCATCACGTAGTGAGCTGACCACTATCCTGCAAGAAGAATGGCTTAAAATCCCTCTGACCACTGTGCAGAACTTGTATATGTCATTCCCAAGATGAACTGACGCTGTTTTGGCCGCAAAAGGAGGCCCAACACCTACTAATAAATTATTGTGGTCTAAAACCAGCTGTTTCAGTTTCATTGTCTAACCCCTGTATATCCTAATTCTAAGGATTTCACCAGTCAAAAATGGGCAAATCTATACATGCTATATGGCCTTCAAAAGCTACAGTCATTGGCAAGAGGTGAGTTTGATTGCAGTACCAATAATAAAATGTAATATAGAATAAATATGAATAAAAGATGAATCATGCCTTTTATGTCTTTTAACTGCATAGTCCTTCTAATTTGATAATGCAACCACAGGTAGGGCACAGCTCATATGACTGGCATGTTCTACAAAGTAAAATTATCTGAATGCTTATCCTTTTATGCTATTCCTGATAATGCAAAATTACTCTGAGAACTTACTTTTCCCAGATGATAATATCCATTTTTTAAATATATTTTCCTAATATTGATTATAAGTGATCAAATTATGGCACTACTACACACTGGTAAAATAATACAGTTACATTGAGAGTCATCTAGACCATGCAGGATTTTGAAACACCACATATATTTTTAGCTGGAAAGAAACATTTTTGAAAGTATGTAGTTAGTGTTTTCATTACAGAATTTGAAGTCCAGATAAAGAGGCTGTTATATCTGTTCTCCTTCAGCAAGAATAGCAGACCAACCATCTTTGATTTGCTATGTTTGCGTGTAATATAAACTCTTTGGTAAATGCCTACGAGCAGTCCAATGTACTTTCATGTTGTTCTCTGGACATTAAAGCTACCAGCCTGGCTGACACACCTATAGTTGGCAGGCCTGCTCATAAGCAAAATTCTGGCTGCATCTTTGGTCACTAATCATTACTCACTCTAGCTTCTGTTACTGCTTCAAAAGCAGCTTTTCAAAAGTTTGTGCTGGCACTCAGTCAAATCTGTAAAACATGCTGCAAACATGTTACATACAGGTGCTCAGACCAGATGGTAAAGGACGAATGAGGCTGCTCATTCACACACGAAAGAGTTTAGACAATAATCAATGGCAGTGGACTCCAGAAATGCACCCATTACTGGACCTCAATTCTTTAATGTTACAGTCTTATGTAAAAGTACAACTGTGAACACACAGAGTTAAATTACATGTCCTGTTGACATTCTACATGAAAACAAGGTAATAGATTGTCTACAGAGACATTTTCTATAAGTTTAGTGTAGAATGTCTATTTATTTCCGAAAAATACAAAAAATACATATAATATAAAATATAAAATAACCTCTCCACAATCCACATTCTATGCTTTAGTGTCATATCATATACAATTTACACACACACACACACACACACACACACACACACACACACACACACACACGTGTGAATGTGTATATACATATAGATATATAGATTAAACTTTGTGATTGCTTAGTACAAAGCAGCAAAGTGTAGAATAGATATACAGTATATATATATATATATACTGTATATGTAATGTAATAAATATAATGTTTAAAAAAACACAACTAAATCTCTCTTTCTCTCTCTCTCTCTCATATATATATATTTCTCTTAATTGTTAAGGTGATTATTTTCATATTGCCTCTTGTTATTTAATATGAATTTATGACAAACACAATTTGTACATATGACAAACTTATTGGACATTTTATTGGATTAAGTAAATGTCACACTGAAGGATAACTTTCAGTGGTCTGACAAAAGTGATTATCACTTCATAATAATATCACCTTGACTGGCGATTTAAGTTAAATTCATTTATCTGTAGAATTTCCCTTTTTAAAATTAAGACAAAGGAGGACACCAACAATATCCATGAACTACCTTATATATGAATTTTAAAAAGATTGCCATTTACTAAACCCCTAAAATTAGGCCAGGTGTATTTATCATGTAACATTTGCTTTTCTTTTTAATTTATAAAAGTTGTCATTTATTAAATGCTTGAGATAATTTTGATGTTTACATATTTCATTTAAAATGAAACAACAAAGCAGTTTTTATATCAAAAGGTTTATGTAAAGCAAAGACAAGTTTAACCATTTACACAACCATATATTAACATTTTTTCACTTAGAAAAACAATAAAAATGTGATTCAACCTGGGGTTTACACACTTTTGCATAAGACTATCAACAAAAGCTTTGTTATGCACAGCTAAAACAATCTCAGTGAGCATCATTAGCCATTTGCTCTGTGCTCTTGTGGACTGTAATGCCTTCACAGCACATCGTACATTAGGATATGTCCTATTATGACTTCTAGATGAAAAATACAGAAGCAATTACATGATCTGTTGGCTAATGTTAATTTAATGCTAGAAAGTTTCAGTTTATGGATATAATTTAATGATCAATGAAATCACAATCAGAGATTTCTGAAGACTAACAAGCCATGAAAACCTAAAGGAAGGCACCGGGGACTGATTATCCTCTTTAAATTCAAGACCAGTGCTTTCAAAGCAACAACCAGCATTTGTCAACACAAAGGGTTAGATTTACAGCACATGATAGGACAGTTGTATTGTCAGTACTTGGGAGAAATCAATAACTCTTACAGTTAGACAGTACATGTACGGTCACATATGCAGACTGAGGTGTTTTATCCTTATAACAAAGATTTTGAGCATAAAAAGTGGAAGCCCTGCTTAATGCTGACCTTGCCATTTTTCTAGGCATCACTCATGACGCATGGGCTTGTGTTTAGTTGAGCACATCTGCAACGAGAAGGGTAACATTGATTTCCTTTGAGATATCTAATCTCCTCCTGCAATGGATCAAACTGCTGTTGCCCCTTCTACTTCTATTTTCATTTATTTGGTTGAGTAATTTACATCACAGCTGCCTGGCCAGGTTATCTATTAAAGTCAAGGCACATTAGTGGCTTGACTCTGACAATTTAATCGTTCTGTTAAAATGACCTGCGTTTAAAGGCTATCTCTATAGTGCAATGCAACTACACTGCTGTACCGTATGTCTGACGTACTTTACAAAGACAAAGGGATAACACAGTAACAGTACATTATGATTGCTACAGAACATATGCATTATTATTATTAGCATACAACCATTGAAAGGTTATTTAGGTTCTCAAATGTGGTATCTTTGAAGAAACCTGTTAGTACCTTTAATTTGATGTTATTTCTCAAGACTTTAAGACTAGACTTAACTACAGAAGCTCAGTAATGTTGATATGGACATTACAGAACCTGTTTGCATGAGCTTTTAAGAATTCAGGTCTGGCTTCTTGGCCGTCTGCTGAGGTCTGAGGTAAAGGTCAGTTTTGGATGTGCAATCAATATAAACTGACCTCAAAGGCTTCTCGTGTTGGTGTTTAAGCAGAGATGGGCATAAAAACTATTCTTATAATCTTCACTTAATGTTTGCTCAAGCAGCCATACCCTGGCACACCTGTCCCCTGATGCTTTACACAGATTTTGTGTAAAATCTCCCAAGCCGAGCTAGGAGGGTGTTTGTGCTTCCCCCTTTAATACACTCCTGTGTGAAGCTGTTTTTTAAGCAATTTATGCATGACTGCTGACTTGCGTTTGCTTTGGGCTTATGCTTTCAAACACAGAGTGATCCTTTCTAGTCTCCCTACAGGAAGCTCCACAGAAACCTAATGGCTCAATCCCAAAGGTATTAAGGTTAACCTTGGCATATTTGGATAATGCATGCTTGTAGGCTCAGCAGTATTGCATTAGCTGCAGCCCCTTCGAACCGCTAACAAGATAACGACGACAGTGTTTCTACATAATTAATCCGAGCCTCATTGTACTAATGAAAGTGCGTTATGACGAGGTGGAGGTTTGGACAGTAATGTTTAAGACGCCGCTGATTGGTATTTAAATTGGAAACCATCAATCATGTCCAGATGGTGAAGCTAGGCTGAGGCTTAGACAATGCCCTCCATTTCCTGTAGAAGAGCAGACGCTAGCCATCACTCGCACTAATAGTGAGTCCAACAATATCCTGGACTAAAGGTGCAGTCTTTTGGGGGATTAGGAAATCGTCAGTGGCGTTCATAATTTACTGCGGACATTTTGCCTGCAAGCTATTCTACACATGTCCATGCTTGATCAGTAAATCCTCATTATGCCTACATCAATGTCAAGCCCCATCAAGTCTTTGCTCAGAATAATAACTGATCAAGCCAAGATAATAATGCCGAGGACTTCCCAATCAAGTGCAAGCAGTCATTCAGAACTTGATGTATTTTTCATTAATTATGTCAAATAGGCATCAAAGCCTCCCATTGCTGTCATGAATAGTAATAATAATAAATGTGGTACAGATACCTGTGGATTTTACTTCCAAAGCCAGTGCACTATGCAGGCTCTGATTACAGAGCACAAACAATTCAATTATGCATATTGTGGTCAAGCAACCACCAATGAATTATTTTGCAATGCTGTTTGAAATGAAATGCTCAAATAAATATGAATGCAGTATAGAGTGGCAGCTCATTAAATATACAAAGGTTATGATTGAATCATTGTGCTTGAATCTGCCTGAAACTAGACTTGAAGGCAGGCTGAAATCACAAAAACAGAATTTCTTTGTTGAAAACGCTCTGATAAACAAGGTCTAAAATAATCCCTGAGCCAGTGAACAAACTAATTACTAATTGCAATCCACACTCCCTTGGCCCGATAAGAAGGAATGACTTAATTCTGGCTGCTCTGGAATACATTAGCTCATTAATATTTCATTCACTCACATTTTCTTCTGGGAAGATGTCTGACCATTAATCACCAGCTGCCGAGCCCAGAGGAAGTCTCGCAAGAGTTAACTAAAAATCACTCCGACAGCTACCGAAACACAACGGTTAGGTAAGCTGGAACACTAATATGGCTGGAAACGTCAATAATGTGACAATATGAATTAGAACTCCTTCAGAATGACCTGCTACAGAGCTCTCATTATTAATACAGCAGATTCTGAATCCTGTTGAATGATTAATACGTGTTAGGCTGCAGTCAGGGGTGTTTTAGTATGAGGTGCTTAGTCTCCCAGCAGCATATATAGATTTTTTTTTATTATTATGGTATGGATTATATTTTAATTGAAACATATGAAACCACACAACAGTGGCCTGTTGGCATCATTGATCTGTCCAGATATACTGAAAGCAATTAGATCAGTGCCGACTCCAAAATAGACTGCAAGGCTAGCGTGCGGTGGCAAAGTGAGTGATCATTTTTCCTTACACTTCACTGTGGAACATCCAAGCTGAGTAGAGAAAAAGGTACACGCCGACACGGTATGGCTTCATGGGTATTTACTCAAAGAGACTCCTCCTCAACAGAGACTATAAAAAGACAAAAAAAAAAAAAAAGACTTGTCAATCCGCAAACTCATTTGTGTCAGAGCGGAAACGTCTTTTCACTCTACGGCAGCACGATGATATTTTTGGTCTCATTTACTTCAGTCCCTGGGAGGGGAAGTTCTCAGAAAGGTGAGGTCTGCTGGATGATGGATGGAATACAGTGCAGGGTGGACCCACAGTGTCATTCTTCACAGGGCAGGGTAACTGTACCATACCAGCTCACAACACGAACAATATGCTAGGGTATGTAGCAGCAGTGACGTTGTATGAAGCTGTTGGTAGTATAAGAAAACTCTCTAGGAGCTGTGCACTGCATACAGTTTAATACCTGAGAGATCTCACTATGGCATAAAAACGAATACCATTATTATCATGTAAGAGGGAAAAAAAACCCTTAAGGAAAAAGAAGCATTTTGGGAATTTTGGCAGTGTTGTTGATGTTTTTAGCTAGTTACATCAGACAAAACCTACTCAGCCCATCTCTCAATACAGCACTATTACCAACTCCAGTTATTTGGAGGTTCTTTTCAAAAATGACTGCTGGTGAAAGAAAACTCAGACAAAAGCAAGCTGAATGTCATGAGTCTCCATTTTTTCAAGGTTAATGTTCATAGCTTTCAAAGTCCTTGACCATTCATGTACTTTTAAATGAAAGCAGGTTTCATGATACTTGACAAAATAGTGAAGGTGATATTTAACACGTTGCATAGATAATTTAGCAAGAAATTTCACATTCCTCCCTTTCCTTAGGAACAACCTTTCACAAATGATGACGTATTTGATGACTTTGGGTACCATTTCTTCTCACAGAAATTAATCGAGTTCTTTCGGTTGTGCAAGAGTGCCATTGTCTCCTAGAATGGAATATATTAATCTTTCGTTTCAAAAGCCATACAGAAAATTGCATGCTTCTGAAGATAACTCTTGGAAGCAAAACGTGAAAAGAGTCAAATTTCCTCTCTTTTTTTGTCAAAGGAATAGCTCCAGTTAGTCAACAATGACGGAGCTCTCAGGATGGCCGGCCGGCTGCGTGTTCTCCAATAGGCTTTTCAGTTGACTGTCATTGTTTCAGATTAATTAACTGTGGCTGCACAGTGTTGCATTCTTTTTTCATAAGGCAGCAAGGTATATAAATAGCCCATTTTTACTCAGGACATGTCAGCTTAGCTGAACTTTTCATTCTGTTTACTTGCTTCTTTGGAAGTTTTTTTTTTTTTTTTGTCTTCGTTCCTCTGCCGGTTTAAAAGGCTCATTGCAAAGCTGCAGGAAATAATGGGAACATTAGCATGGCATAATGAGACGCAGCCTGGCTTTACTCGTTGTGAGGCAGAAATGCAAATGGCTGGCAGGCCACCTGAAAGAAGCCAGAGCTGAGCATTAATGCCTGCACTTACTTATCTAATGCCTGCGCTCTGAGTGCCACCGAGCATCTTTATGAGATGCAGCAGCGACAGTTTCATTATGTATTTTGTTGCAGCACTAACAATCTTTAGACAACACTACAGCATGTATTCTCATATCGACTATGTCAAAAGCACTGTGAGACCATCGTGAAAATGATTACTGGCACTCACTGAGATGACACTGTTGTCTGTACTACTGAGAACAAGCATTTACTGCTTTCTGACACTTTTGAGAGAGCAGTCTTAATTAAATCAGACTTGGTGAAAGCGAGCACTTGCCACAAGCTACTAAGGCATCCTGTGGTTAGCCTCCAGAGTGACTAAGAGCAAATAGTATTCACCCGTAATCCAGTCCATCCCATAATAGACTCCCATAGGTAGACATCCTGAGTCTTTGAGTGGCTCATGTTTACCTCCAGCTTCCGCTGATGCCACTCGGCCCTAATGAGTAATTTAAGCTAAAACCCACCATATCAAAACATCCCAGCACTCTGGCCTTCTCCTGAGGGACATATCTATGGGAGAGTTGTGCTGATAATTAATGTTACAGTAAGTTCTTCAACTCTCAGGGTTCTACTGGGATTAGGAATTCCCATTAGCGAATAGCAGCAGGCTAACTCACATGTTCGTGAAGGAACGTGTAGCGTTCTCTGCTAAATGAGCTTCGCACAACTTTCTGTCCTCGTCAACCTCTCAGACTGCAGTGTTTCTCCCCTGACTTCCCCTCCGAGCCAATTAATGGAGGACCAGGAGGAAATTCTGGGCCGCAGCAAATGTTAAAAGGCCTCTTTCACAATTTGAGCACTTCTCTGGAAATCTTCTTGAAGTGCTTCTGGCTTCAATGAAAAATCAATAAACGACCTTTTAAGATTAGATGGTGTGTAGCGGTGTGTATTTGTTTGATTTTAGAATGCAGTGGAAAATACAGTCACTGGTATTTGGTTGTGCTGAAAAAAATTGTTTGTGGCTATGTAAGATGTCCATTTTGCAGGGTTGGGTTGGTTAACTGATAATGGGGAAACAGGCTCACACAATACAAATGAGCCCATGTGGGCCTTGTTCTATTCTGGAAATGCATTAATGAACTTTGCAACATTTGTCCTACTCCTCTCTCATGAGTTGAAAAAGGGAAAAAAGGCCCATCTGCTCACAGCTCAACAATTAACCAGCCATTCCACACACCATCCTTGGGCATCACGACTGCTTATGAGGATCTCATTATTTCAGACGTGGACCCTGTTACAGTAGCTTAAGGTAGTTCAGCTCATAGTTAAGACCCATGAATGATGTTCCGGGCAGTGCCCACTGAATTTAATGGATGGGACCCATCATTAGCAAGATAGAAGTAAAATGAATAACAAGGCTCTAAAACGAATTATTAGGGAACTTTCGAAGGAAGTTTTGACTTAATCAGACAATCATCTTTTTCATTACTTATGGCCTTTATTGCAAGATGTCAGGAGCTAAAGTAAAATTGCTTTCAGAGAGGATTAGGGGAACTGTTTCAGTGTCTTGGCCTCTGTGGCATTTTAATTAACCAGTCCACAAATAGTATTGATGGATTGTGTGTGTGTGTGTGTGTATGTGTGTGATGGCAAGAGAGTGAAGCAAGTGTTGGTGTGTGATCCTCTAATGTGTTTTTACCCTCTAAATCTGCAATGGTTAATGGTGTCTGTACCTTCAGTTCACTGCTTTGCATTTCATAGTTTTCGTGTATGTTGATGCTTAGACAGGATGAAAAGTAAGAAGTAGCTTTTGTTTGCTTTTATTACCACTGAATGCAGCCACCAGACAAACATCCATTTATGTTAGTCATGTAGCTGCAAAATGCCCTTGAATTCTCTGCCTTTATTTTTCCGCCTTAAGCCATTCACATTTACACATACAAAACGGTGCCATCGATTTTCACATCTCACCAACACTTCTGTTTCAGTCACCTTCAGTGCAGTGGGCGAGGGCTGAGCAGTGTGGCCCCTGTACATATAAGTATTGCTGGATGTTTTTTTTGTTTTTGCTTGGGTTTCTACACCACTGAACAGACAAGAGTAGTCGGAAACACCTGCTAATGGCTGAAGGGCTCCTGTCGCTCTGGTGTCTTCTGTAGACTCCTATGGATTCTTAGTCCCAAGGGAAACCGCACACACTAGCGCTTTCCAACCCTGTGTTCTGTCTCGGCAGGGATGTGATGTGTATGTAATTACTGAGCCCTGAGCTGTAGGCAGTGCTGGTAGTGGGAGGTCTGCTGCACTCTCACAGAACCTCCTCCCCAGCCTCATACACCATATCGCCCTGGCACTTTCTGCTAGCAGCCCAATGGCTCCCCAAGGTACATTTGAATGGCAACCCATCAAGAAAGAAAGAAAGCTCCCATCCAGATTGGTAGCCACTGCTCAATATGAGACGTGCTTCTCCTTGGCAGGGTTTAATGAAACTTTACTGCTGGTCAAAAAAAGGTCTGTTGCCCTTTATCTGTACATTTTCTTCCTGAAATCTTACACCACAATCATTCTGTGTCATTTCACCCCAGCTTCCTGGACAAGTTATCATCATTCTCTCTCGGTACAATTTCACACACACAGCTCCATCTCAGCAGTTGCAGCGTCTGCTCTGCTGAGTTTTCAAGCCTTTCTACCCCCTCTGTTCAGCTATCAGTTTACAAACTTCAGGATAGACATTCTTCTGTTCACGTATACACACACATATGTACATATAATGCATATTAAAGCCTGACTCAACCTACACACATATATCCTCAGAGACACTCCACACTGCTTCACTTAGTAGGCACAGCTGAATGAATTTTATATTCTGGAGCCGATGATGTTTTAAATTGTTTTAAAGTGATGAAATGCCTCTAACACGTGAAGTTCTCTGCTGGAGGCCAAACGCTGTCAATCATGGCTGTCTGGGTGTTACAGAACTTGACTGATTTTCTCTTTTCTGCATTTTAAAGTCATGTGAAGTTATGTTTTGACTCCTGATGACAGTGCAACATGGACTGCACCCCCCCATGGCACTAAAAATACAGCTGGAGGCCCATTTTTTTGTTGGTGGTTGGGGGGGGGGGGTTAGCTTACCTGTACCAGTCCAAGCCTTTGTCGTAGTTCCTGTCGAAGAAGTGTGGCTCGGTCCCCACGGCGCGCACGTCCGGGTGGATGCGGATGAACTCCAGCACAGCCCTCGTGCCTCCTTTCTTTACGCCAACGATAAGCGCGTTCGGGAGCTTCTTGTTGCCGTAGCGCTGCGCGCTCGTGCCGTTGCCCGCTCTGGAGCGCGCGGCGTCGGCGTGCGCGGGCGCTCTCCTGCTGCTCTGATTGCGCGCCGGACTCGCCGCCTCGCTCCGCGCGAGCGCCCCCGGACCGAGCTGAGCGTCCCCCGCCGCGCACACGGGCGCCTTCTGCAACAGCTTCTTGGCCCCGGCGCTCTCCACGCGCACGCAGCCGTGCTCCTCAAAGCCGTGCAGCCTCGGCATGACGGTGCCCGAGCAGAAGAGCACGCTGTAGCATAGATAGGTGAAGGAGAGCGAGAGCGTGAACACGAAAATGAACCTTCTGCTCAACTTGTTGGAGGGCGGCACGATGCGGCTGGACAGGACCCTATATGCCATGTCTCCATGGGGTCAAAGATGGCATGTTTGAGGCTCCGAGTTTCTGTGGGACCAACAAGCCCATCAAACCCAAATCCCCTCACTTACGCCAGCCTGAAAACTCCAAAATCCCTGTCAGAAACCTCTTCTGCGGACAAAGTCCAGCCTTTAACAACTCTAAAACTTCAAACTCGACATCACACGTCATTTCCTGACAGACCGGTTGTTTGTTGACAGGACCACGCGCTAGTTCAGCGTTTTAAAAACTCGTCAAGTTTGGAAAAAGCCCACATATCACTGTTTTCCTCTGCACGTCGTCTCCGCTCCGTCGTGGACGAAGCGACTCTTCTTCTCTCCTCATGTCTCCTCACTTCTCCACACGCTCAGCTCTGTGAGACGTTACTGTGAGTGTCAAACTCCCTCCAGCTCCCGCCGACATTACTAATCCACTGAGGACACATGCCGGGCTGACAGCAGCACACTTCTCCTTCCTCCGCTCCTCCGCTCATCTTCAGCTTCTCAAAGTTGTCGCGAGCGACGCGCCTCGAGCTCAACATTTAAACGCGCCGCCTGACGTCACGCCGTGTTTTTGTTAAAGGAGCCTGAAGCAGCAGATCCGCAGAGTCAGAACTCCAGCCTGCGCGTGGAGGAGGATGGGAGGACTCTTCAGTGTTAAGCTGGGCTCAGTCAGGGTAGAGAAACAGGACCGAGGAGCTGCTTGTACAGCCATATATGGACCTACATTTTGTTCAGTGTACATAATATAGTAGGAATATGTCAGAAGTACCCTGTCTGTCTGCCTGCCTGTCTGTCTGTCTGTCTGTCTGTCTGTCTGCCTGCCTGTCTGTCTGTCTGTCTGTCTCTTCAAAAATTAGAATATCATGAAAAGTTCATTTGTGTTCACACATGAATTCAAAGCGCAAACGTAAACATTTATCACACACTCTTCAAAAATGTGGTTCTTCAATGGTTCTTTAGTAAAGAAAGTAATTATATATAGAACCATGTACACTCAAAGAACCCTTCTCATGGATAAAGGGTTCTTTGCATAGTGAAAAGGTTCTTTAATTGATGAATGTGTTGCAAAATGGTTCTACAGTATATATCCGTGGTCTGGTGGTTAGGGATCTGGTTTTGTGACCAGAATGTCGCCAATTCGATCCCCGGGAAGGTCATGACTGAAGTGCCCTTGAGTACGGCACCTAACCCCCAACTGCTTCCCAGGTGACGTGGATAGGGCTGCCCACTGATTTGGGGACATGTTCTCACAGCCTAGTGTTTTCACGGGTTAAATTAGGAGGACAAATTCTGTTGTGTGCAATCACATTAACAACTTTGCTATATAGAACAATTTTCAAAAAGTTTCTGTACAGAACCATGTACAGAACCTTCATCATCAATCTGAGGAACCCGTTCACCATGGAAAGAACTCTATGAGTATTTTCTTTATTTTTTTCTTTTTTCTTTATCCATTTTCCTTATTAAAAACCCTTTAAGAACCGTCTTATTTTAAGAGTGTACAGTACCAGTCAAAAGTTTGGACACTCTTCCTGTACATGCAGTGTTTTTTCATGATTTAAAAATGTTCTGCCTTGTAGATTAATACTAAAATCATCCAAACTATGAATAAACACATATGTAATTATTTAATAAATAAACAGTGTTAAACAGACCAGAATATGTTTATTTTCTTCAAAGTAGGCACCTCTTGCTTAGATGGCAGCTTTCTTGGCATTTTCTCAGTCAGCTTTATGAGGTAGTCACCTGGAATGACTTTCAGTTAACAGCTGTGTCTTGTCAAGAGTTCATGACTTGCATTTCTTGCCTCTTAATGTGTTTGAGACATCAGTTGTGTGTCTACTTTGAAGTAAAATCAAAAACATGTTTTGGTTTGTTTAACACTTTTAAGTTTACTACATGATTCCTTATGTGTTCACTCAGAGTCTGTATGACTTCACTTTTCATTTACAGTGTAGGCAAAAATAAAAATAAAATAAATTCATTGAATGAGAAGGTGTATACAAACTTTTGGCTACTCTACACTTTATATGATTACACATAAAGGGAGATTTTCAGGCCTTTTTTGTTTTAATGTTGATACTGTTTGAATAGTAATTTTCTCAAATGAAATATTCTGATGCTCATGAACTAAAAGCCAAACTGAACAACTGTAAAAATAAATAAATAAATAAACAAATAAATAAATAAGTCTATAAATATGTCACTTTAAGTACATAATGAAAATACAACTGTTAAAGTTTTTGAATGAAATTATGAACAACAATGAACTTTTTCACAGTATTCTCATTTTCTTTGATGAGACACAATATCTTCCCTCTCTCTAACTGTCCTCTATCTGTCCTGCTTTGTCTCCCTCTCTCACTTCCTCTGGCTTTCTCTTTTGTATTGTTTTTTTCTTTCTCTCCTCTACATTGGCCTTTTCTTGCTCTCTTTCACTCACTCACTCACTCACTCACTCACTCACTCACTTGTCTCTATCACTCTACGCCTCTCTCTTACTGTCCTCTCTCTTCCCTTGTCTCTCTCACTTTCTTTCTCTTTCTCTAACACTTTAACCATTTCCATTGCATTCTTTCATTCTGTCTTTTCTTTTCTCTCCTTATTGCCTTTTCTCTCTGTGTCTACCCATCTTTCTGTCTTTCTCTACTCGTTTTCCAACTCTAGCTCTCTATTTCGTTATGTCTCTATCAGTCTGACTCGATCTATCCATCTGTTTCTCTCTCTCCACCCATCTCTTTCTCTGTTTCTCTCTCTATACCATCTCTTTCGGTTTATCTCTTCTGCTGCTTCCCATCTAATCTCTCTCTCTCTCTCTCTCTCTCTCTCTCTCTCTCTCTCTCTCTCTCTCTCTCTCTCTCTCTCTCAGTCTGTCAATGAAGGGGTACAGAAAGGACATCTGAGGATATTGAACAGTGGTAAGGCACTGTATGTGTTTAATGACCTCTGAACACAATTATCAAGACAAACATGCTTGAAAGCCCTTTAATCCTCATTACCTAATCTGCTGCTCAGAGCTTTATTTCCAACACATTTATTTACAGGACCTTTAATGTCGACAGTCCTGCTATCCCGCATGGAGAGACGGATCATATCAGACCAGCCTCAGGTCTTTGCAGGAAGTAACTCCAGTGAGCTTTTCGATTTTAGTGTCTGAAAGGTCTTGTAGAGTCTGGAGGCCAGATGTGATAAGCAGACTCTCCTTATTATACTCCAGCTTGTCTGTTTTTGTATTTGCCATAATCCTGTGAGGACACCTCTTCTGCTTACTGGACAACCTGATTTCAAACTTTTATTATCTCCAAAGTGTTTTGTTGTACAAGTTGGATTGCACAAGGACTGGAGTTTTTGTTTTAGTCAGCAGTTCTGATGATGCTTGTTTCTTGCCAGTTTTGATAACGTCTAAAACACACTGAATGTGCAGATTATATTTATATACATGATGACACCATGAAGCAGCCAATTTCTGCTAAAATACCAAGTCTGGGACTGCTTTGCCAGTCATTTGTTTGAGCATTTTCTTAAATTTATTAAATATTGTCTAATATCTCTGCTTTTCCCCCACGTTTATTTTTAGCTGATTGATGGCATTCAACATGCCATTCAAAGCCCAAATTTTGAGTGATGCTCTTTAGAAAACAAGAAGAGAGAGAAAAAGAGTAACACATGATTTTCCCAATTAGTTGGACCTCACAGTCTCTGTCTCTCTAATCAGCAAGTCTCACGGTGGCTCTGAGTCTGCTATTAGAGAAATGTGATCAGAGGCGAGATCAATTGGGTTAACATTCCCCACCAAGATGACACTGATACAATTAATGGGGGTTCATTAACCTTTTCATCCTGGCAGGGCTGGAAAGCCTTGGCCATGATATCTTTAAACACTATCAGTGGAACTCCCAAGGGCACATGCACAAAGGTTATTGGTTCTAGAGGTTAAGAAAGACAAAAGATAAAATAAACGCAATTTGCACAGTTATCAGATGGAGAGGTGTTGTTTTTTTTGCTATAGCACACTCTTCAAAATAAAGATGACCAAAAAAAAGAATTATTTTCAGAACCATTTTTTTAGTTAGCTCACCATAGAATTTTTAAGGCTGTCAACATTAATACCATTATTTGTCCATGTGCACCACAAATAGTGCCCAGCAGGGGCATTTCTACATGATGTCACTGTAGGACAGCATGTGACATTATATTACATTACATTTAGCGGACGCTTTTATCCAAAGCGATTTACAATAGTGGGAAAGTACAAATGCGAAAAAAATAGAGTTGTACTAGTATTTACTAGTACTAAGTATTAACATTTGGATATCGAGTGCTGAGTGCATATCAGTACTCATGGGGAGTATTTGGGATCACTAGAGCAGGTGCTCTTTGAAGAGCTCGGTTTTTAGGAGTTTCTTGAACCCAGTGAGGGACATCTCTGCTCTAGTGGTGGTAGGCAGCTTGTTCCACCATCTGGGAACTACTGAGGAGAACAGTCTGGATTGCTTTGTGTGAATGTTAGGCAAAGCAAGGCGACGTTCAGTGGAGGAGCGCAGCGACCGGGCAGGAACATAAATGACAAAATCAATATGATCAATAAAATATTATTTTCTAATATTTTTGTGTATTTGACTTATGAAAATGGCAGTAGTTCCCAATACATTTAAAATGTTCCTGTACGTGATCCGTAATGTCAGTAGTCTTCATTTAGTTAATATGTATGGGGCCGGCCAATCAGTGTCTGTTTAAGCAAATGAGCAGTAAAAAAAAGTGAGCACATGTTCAGCACACTTTCAGTAATGGGCTGTGGGGCACATTAATGATAGCCCCATGCTGTGAGCAGCCAATAAAAAATGAAAGATTTGCATATGCAAGCTTATGTGAATATCATTTACAGTATCAGCATTGTTACACAGCTCAAAAACATCACAGTAACTGTTAGCCACTGCTAGTGAGGCAACATAATGAATCACGTCAACAGTTTAATCAGTTAACAGTTAGATACATACAGACAGTCATCTTACCTCAGTAAAAGGTTTATTTCCTTTATTCATGACTGTAATGGATTGTATTTAAGTTCCTTTGGTCACAATAACCAAAGTAAAGGCAACAGAATACCACCAGTAAGTAGCGTGTGTGCTCCTGACAGGGCATGCTTCTCATGCACAACACTGGATTATGCTTGTTGGAATTTTATTGATGAGGTGCATTGGTGGTTGAATTAATTGAGCAAGTAGGTTTGGGTGTAATTTCACTGATGAGTGGGATGCAGCCCACAGAATTTATTTATGCCCCACCTGACTTTCTATTCTAGACACACCACTGATGCCCAGTAGTCTGAAGTGAGACCTTTTCAAATTTTCTGCTGTGCAGTCACCCTGGAAATGGCAGCAAAAGAGTGAGATCTGAAAACAACTGAAAAAGATCTGAAAACAACTTCTAATGAAACATTCAATTATAAAAAGAACAATTGCAGAATTCTCAATCTTTCAATTTGAGCAAGCAGCAATAAAGCAACTTGGCTTAAGTAGCCCGAATTTATGAGTGCCACACATGGATAAAATGATTTAATGCTTAAAAGTCTCAGTTGGGAGCTTTGGAAGTTCTCATGTGCTGCACAGTAAGCTGACTGATTTGTAATGAACTGATTGTAGTAGACAATATGTATGTACAATATCCACTCCACACATTATGAAGGTCTTTCTCTTCATCAGTTTGTTTTATCTGCAATGACATCTACTGACATGCACTCCCTTTTAAATAGGCTATATGACAATACTTGTCAACACCTGCAGATCCAACTCTATAAATAAAATACAAAATCTATACAGTAAATATGAGAGTTCTTGCAGAAGCACAAGATGCATACAACCAAACTATTAATGAAAAAAACAGAACTTATACCATATTTCAAAGACATAAATATTATATAATATTAATATTAAAAACAACAATTTAAGAACATTATAAAGAAAAAACTTAATACATTATATTCACTAGTTTCAAGTTTCTGTTGACTTTACATATATAAAGTACACATCTTGCATATATTACATTAATTCCATTTAAAATATTTGCTCATTGTTCATGAAAAATAATTTTTGAGTGTAGTTCAATACAACAGCTTTGTTGTACTGCTTTGCGATGTGATGCAGTTCTCAGTTTGAGCTTATTAACCAGACTATGCTGTACTGTAGGCCATCTTAACTAGTATACAGATTGTTTAAGTTACTCCACCATCCCCATGCTTTTAGGAAACCTAACCGTCTATTAATATTGTTCATATAAAATTAAACTCAACTCAGTAAGTGTGACCCTCCCACATGATACTGTGTCCCTGGCCATGCCCCCTGTTTTGGTCATGTGTTCTGTGTTTATGTTTGGTCCCCGCATGTGTTTGTGTTTGGTCTCCATGTCATGTTTCGTCCACGCCCCCAGTCACATCACATCTTGTTATGTCACATTTCATGGACGTCACCTGCCCCTGCTCACTTCACAGCCCTTCCCCATCCCATGTCCTGATTAAGCGTGCTTTAAAAGCCTCCCTAGTGTGTGAGTCTCTCGTTTGTCATTGTGTATCACTCTGTGTTATGGTCATAGTTTCTACATCATTGTGTCTAGTCAAGCCACAGTCAGTATGTTTATTTTTGCCAGTTTGACTTGTTAAATAACAGCCATGTTTCTGGAATCCCACTGCGTCCTCTCCTTCTGCTGAACCCCCTTCTTACAGTAAGCTTTACTGACATGAAAATGTTTAGGTGGCAGTCCTGCCAAAACATCATTCAAACAGTAAAAAACAAAACAAAGTTAAAACATGTAATAAGTTTCAGTTTCCATTACAAGAAAAGATGAAAATCCATTTGGATGATATCTAAACTGAAGTGCACTCTAGTTCCTCTGAAAAACTGTTGTTCATATTATATTTAATGCCTGTTGTCTCCAAGCACTCACTGGTGCCAAGCTATGCTTACTCTGCAGTCATCTGCTGAAAAAAAAGATGTGAATGGTTGAGCTGAACAGTTGAGCAGTCAAGACAGTTGACAAGCATGTTGTCACTTATGTCAGTTAGATTACCCAAGTTGGCTAGACACTGACTTGAGTGACTAAAGAAACTGTGCAAGATGTGCTTCTACACACACATACACACATGTCACTAACTGTAGAAATTGCTCAGGTAAGTTTTTTTGCGGTCTGTTTAATTGCTCAGCTGTTTTCCCAGATGAGAGAGTTGTTCTCTCTTTAGAACAGCTGATATGACGTGTTGTTCATATAAACATCTGGAAAAACATTTGGTTGCTAAGTGTAGAATGTAGAATGTTTTATTTTATGTCTGACAATGTTAAACTTTCATTTTGTGATTTTTTATTATTTTAGCTAATAGACTACTGGCTGCAGTATGATGTGTAGCTCCTCTCATAGCCAAGTTTTTCTAAGACAAAACTCAGGTTCAATGCCATTTTTCTTGTCTAAGTAGTCATAGCATCTACAGTGTCTGATGCCAACAGTTAGTTTTCCCTATGCTAATATTGGCACAATGTTTTGTTCTCCCCAGATATTCTACTATATCATAAGAAGGCTTGGTTACACTGGGAATGAAGTGATTGATAGTCTTGGCTAAGATATGCCAGCTGCAGCCAGGGATGCCAAGGTTGCGGTTTTCCCACCAAATTGGTGTACATTTAAAATGCTGTTGTAGGTGACAATTCATAAGTCACAGTTTTCTGGGATAATTTCATAATTTTTAAATAGAATATTAATATTATTAAAAATACAAGGATAATGATAATATTGTTAAACAAAATGGTTCACAAAAGTATCAATTAAGATAGAACTTTAACAACAAAAACAGAAGATTTAAGAGAAGGTATGCTAGAAGATATTTTGTCATTTATAGCCTGTTTTGTTCTGTGACATCTTAGATTTTGGGCTACTTTCAATTTCTGAAAGGCGGGCTTTAGACAGATTTTGAGATGGATGTTTTTGCTGAAGTTTTAGCTAGAACTACAGGACGTGCCAGTATTTGTAATTAGACTTTCTGGCCTCAACCAAGTCCAGCTACCATTTAAACAGTTATATGGAACATACATACTGTAGGAACAGTACCGGTGCCAGGCATGTGCACAAATACTTTGTGTGCTCCCATCCTGCCTCCCTCCACCACTTAAGTCGAGGGGCATTTGTACGAAGTTTTGGTACCCTACTTTAGTACGGGAGAGGTCTGTGTGTGAGCTAAGTTTGTCATCTGATGGAGGGTTCAGTGCGCAGCGGAAACTTAAGTGGCGCCCCCATTGACATTTGGTTGGGTGGAGACCCAACCCTGTGTTATAACATTAACATATTTTAAAAAACCAAGCACTAATCAAAAAAGCCTTATTTCCACAGCCTGGTGATGCCCCTGTTTTCAACCAATGACTGTAGAGTGACTGTGAGAAGGGGACGGGGCAAGCAAAATGAGGAGGTGGGCTGACTTTAACTGTTATCATCTCTAAAACCATTTTTTAGATGATTTTATATTTATTATTTACATTTTATAATTTTGTACTGTACAGTTCTAGAAAAAATATCCATAGAGATTGTTTACATTACAGTGAGGTTTGTTAAACTTGTACATCTCATTTACAAAAAGTTTCTTTAAAGATTCATCCATTGAAAGGCTCTCTGGGGAAGCACAGTTCTCTGTTGTTGCTCCAAAAAACATTTTGACACCTTTATTTTTAAGCATGTAGAAGTACATTTCTAGCTGTATTGTTTCAAATACAACCTTTATGATTCCCTGCTTCTCCCTGAAGGGGAACTATATGAGAGGTAGGAAACTTCTCATAAAAGCTGTGCAAAGGGGCATCACGAAAAGGTTTTACTAACCTTAGCCTGAAGGTGGAATCGTTCAGTCTTTTTTCTCATTGCAGTGTGGAGATTAGTTCTATAGCAATGACAGGTGGAAGGATATGGCTATTAGCTCCTGATGATCTCTAGAAGTACAGGATATATAAGCATGTTCTTCACTTCTTCCCTGTTGATATGCCACTCAATCATAACAAAGAATTATAAGAAAATGTATTATTGCAAGGTACTGTGTGTCTACAGATGTTAGAATATGGTTGAATGGAAATGGGCTGGGCCCTTTGTGTAACCTCAGTGATTAAGTGCAGGAAGTTTGTCATCGTATCATGTATAATTCCATTTGTTTATCTAGTTGAACTAGTGACTGCTGTGAATAGGGCAGCTGACAACAGGGGGAAAGATCATGTAGCAGCTTGGAAAGACAGCTGACAAGAGAGAATACTGGGGCTGTCATGGGCTATTATCTCATGGTAGCAGTATTCATGATCAGCCATGTCCATGCAACCAAGTAAAGCTGATGAGATAGAGAGATGTAATACCCCCAGCAGTCTGCAAGAGCAGGGGTGGACTCACAACTAGATCTGACTATGAGAAAAGTGTTTAATACTAAATGAAGGAGTGTGGGGGGTCCACATTTAACAATACCTGTTATGGAGTCAGTTGACTGAAGTCAAGTGGCAGGTTATGTACCAAAATGAACAGGATATCTATGTCTATGCTACTATTCCAGCTCAGGTGCACATGCAGGTAAACGACAATGAGGTGATGCTAGTCAGAGGGGTATTGGAAAGCAGATTAATTAAAAGTAACTGGGCAGAGAACACAATTTAAATGACCAAATGCAGATAAAGTGGAATGGAGGAGTGTTAACGATGATTTGAAAGGCATAGTGACTGGATTGAGGGAAGTGTGGAGAATAAATTGAAAAGGCCAGGTAAGGTTATTTATGAGTGTAGAATGGCAAGATTTGGTATTTGACAGGGCAAAGAAAAGAACCAAAACATAATGAAGCCAAGACAGCAGGCAGAAGTAGATAAACTTATTCAGGAACCAAGCTCACTGAGAAAGCAATGGAAGAGAGAAAATGAAGAGGAAAAGAGAGTATTAAGATACTGCAGGAAAAGCTAATAGCAAGTTGGTGAGACTGAGGAGAGCAGAGGTTATGAGGAAAAAGGAAGTCAGAATTTTGTAGAGATCAGTTTTTCAGGTCCTTTTAGTAAGAAAAAGTCTGTGAGACTAAATGTTTAAACGAAGAACCTACAGGAGCATTTTTATAGTGTATATTCAGATCAGGAAAGGGCAAATGAGCTTGAGCTGCAGGCAGCTATTTTACCAGTAGGTGACTTAGAGTAGCAAATGGATGGTAAGCCTCCAAAGTGGATCACGGTATTAGATGTAAGGCAGTATGTAAAAGCAGGCTCCACACCAGGACCTAATGAGGTGCCATATCTTGTGTACAGTTGATATCAAGCTGATGACTGAAGTTTTTATGGAAGATAAGCATCAGTGTATGGAAGAAAGGCTTGTCTCTTAAGAGTGGCATTAGATTTAGGCAGCAAAGAAAGAGAGTAGGAATCTCTGTGTGGTATTCTTAGACCTTGCTAATGCATTTGATATTGTGCTGTGTACTGTATTAGGGGAAGCATTAGAGTTCTTCCAGGTACTGCATGCAATTACAAGATTCATGGCTTATTTTGACAATATTCAAATTTTGCTTTAATATAGTTGAGTATGCTACATCTTGGCAACAGGAAAAAGGTATAAGGGCAGGTTGCACAGTCTTCATGGTGGGGGTGACAATTAGGGTTTCTATGTGGATTACAGGTGGAGAGAAACTACACAGTAAATCTGCCAGTGTTAAATCAACACTATTAGAGTTAAATTAACACTGAGGGTGTCAAAATGTAACACTCTCAGTGTTAATTTAACTCTAATAGTGTTGATTTAACACTGGCATATTTACTGTGTACAGGATGTTGGTTATGGGTTGTCTGAGTAGTATGTCATGGATAGTGAAAGGAGTAGTGGAACTACCACTAAGCTTAGTTAAGGAATTTAAATTTGCTTAGGCAATATGATATGCTCATAGAAGCAGCTAAGCCAGTGACAAAAGAAGAAAGGTGAATCTGTGAGTGTAGTTAGCTAAGAGGGGCTGTGATAAGACTGATGCAAAGCCTCACAAAGTACGCAGGGGCAATGACTCAGATGGAACAGTGTAGAAAAGCAGAGAATAACCTGGCAAGAGTTATGGGCAGTGGCTGCTGGGAGCTGCTTATGTTGTCCATCCAACTCCACCAATCCCTGGAAATGGGATTGCAGGGATACTATATATGGAGGCATAATCAAGTTTTTGCTTCATTAGCTGGATTATTTGATAAGAATTGCATAGAGGTTAACGCTATAGTCACTGGCATTAGTAGTATTTTTCTGAGTAGGGCAGTGTGATAGAGAATGTAGGATGTTAATACTGATAAATGGACATTAGTAACAGGAGTAGGTAGAAAAGTAAAGGTTCCAAGGTACAATGTGTTTACTACACTAAGACAAGCATGGTGTTCAATTCTGTTTATTTTAAATAGTTAACAGTTGAGATACCCAGAGGATGGCAGACCTCAGTAGAGATTGGTGTTGTGCTGAATTCAGCACCGCCACAATGAGATGCATCCCCTGTTGGGATTGCTTACTTAGTGGTATTCCGTTGCCTTTACTTTGGTGACCAGTGGAACTTCAATACATTCCAGTCATGAATAAAGGAAATAAACCTTTTACTGAGGTAAGACGACTGTCTGTGTCTTATCTAACTGCTTGATTAAATTGTCAATGTGATTTATTATATTGCCTCGCTAGCAATGGCTAACAGTTACTGTGATGTTTTTGAGCGGCAAGCTGCATAGCAATGCTGATACCATAAACGATATTCACATAAGCTTGCGTATGGAAATTTTTTATTTTTTATTGGCTGCTCCACAGGGGGCCAGCTTAAGAGTTCCCTGCAGCAAGTTATTGAAAGTGTGTTGCACATGCACACAGTGTTTTCTACTGCTCACTTGCTTAAATGGATGCTGACGGGCTGGCCCCATACACAGTACAAACAAACTAAACATCTGGTGGGGCCTGGCCCCGTCTGCCCCTAATGTAAAGACGTCCTTGGTTGGATCATGTTTGGAAATGGGCTGAGCTTGTGTAACCCGAATGTTTAAGCCCACATATTTTTATCCTTAATAATGCTCCAAGGATTGAGAGCTAAACGATATTTGAGTCTTGGTAAATTAACACAGCTGAGCTACTTTTTGTAATTCCCTTTAGTACTATCTGTCTGACACAAAGGAACAGAGTTATGAAGATGGATGCTCTTTGTGTTACCTTTTCGTCCAGGGCTGAGAAGCTTACCTCCAGGCTTCAATCACAGCGGTGCACTCATTCGTTACTCTGAATTTGGTTGTCATGCTATCATTCAACTGTAATGAGATAACCGACCACACATGCATGCATCACTTCTAGCCTTAGAGGCGAAAAAGAATAGCCTCTTCCCACTCTCTGGTCTATCCATTGCAAGTGGAAAATTAGCATTATTCATTAGAATACAGTTGACTATTAACTATATATTTTATACATTCAATTAAAAGAACTGTTTGATCTTTATTAGAAATGATATTGCTTAACATATTTCTTAGAACATACAGTTGTGTATGTAAATGCATACAAAAATTGGATTTAATGCTCAAATTCCATAATTGTTGATTTTCTAAATGAAAAGAACATATATCTCTGCAGAGGACAGATTTAAATATGACAGTATTTGCCCATTTCAGTGCACAATGTGTAAAATGTATAGATGTTTGTTCTCTGTAGATGCCAAAACTGTTTATAAGGTTGTATGAATGGATATAATCTTTAAGGGCAAAAATTTAAATACAGAATATTGCCATTGGTAAGTTCATCTTGCAGTGTTTACACAACGTAAAGGACAGCTGCTGTGTTCAAATCATAGAGAAATAAAAAATAGGAAAAAATGCAAATACATATACACATGTACCATACACATACACTGATCAGCCATAACATTAAAACATTGCTATTATGGCTAATATGCTATAAGACCTCTGACGGTGTTCTGGTGTCTGAGTCACTGTAGTTCATTGTAGTTCATTCCAGCACATCTCACTTGAACAGATCTGGGAAACTGAGATCTGGAGGCTACTTTTGGAACTTATTCATCACTGCTCAACACATGGGGAACTGAATATTCACTTACAATCTAATATTTTTCCAGACTTTGACATGTTATCAGATATTCATTCATCTCTGAGTGGTTTTAATGTTGTGGCTGATCAGTGCATGGGTGGTCAGGGTTGTGGCTTTTGGCTCCCCTTACAACCCCCTCTGCTGTAGTGACAGAATTAATATCACCGAGGCCAGCCTTGCAAAGGCCATTGAACAGCAGGTCACTTCTTCCCCTGCCAACAAGTCCATCGGCTAATTGTTGCTGACATTTCGCTTGTGTTGTTCAAATCTGAACTATTTTGATCCATCGATCCCTAATGTTGTTCACAAGAGGGGGACATGAGCTAGAAATGTCATGCTTTTGGTCGTCATTCCGCTGTCTCGCTGGAGCTGTTTCTAAGAACCTGGTAATTGTCATACGGTTGGTATTGGCAGTAGTCAGCAGGACACCCAGCAGGCAGGGGCATTTCCTCTAAAGTCTCCAGATACTTATGTACTGAGCGCACAGTGGAGAAGCCTGGAGAAAACCGTTCAACACGCGGAGACCTGAAATCGGACACATTTATGCCATTTGCTGTCATCCAAGAGAGCATATCACAAGGGATACCATGCTATTTGAAACATTTTCCCTCAGATGTAAAATAGAACTATGAGCTCAAATTTACAAAACCTCTTTTGCTGAAAGATGGAATAAACGGTGAGCAAAAACGTCAAACGCAGGATCAACAATTTCCCCTGATATGTCTGCTCAATTGTGAATGCTTTGTGGCCACTGATGGCAGAATTATGCTATTTGATGAATGGTTTTGTGACACTAACAACAGCACACAAGAACCTTTATCTAAAAATGTCATCTTGGAAATTGCTGGTAATTTATCTAGTCTGGGCTGCCTCTCTGCCAGACAGCTGAGCATTTCACTGTAAAATATTATTAGGGTGTCGTAAAGGTTTCTTCATACATCACAAACGTGTCACCCGTGCATTTGATTCTCCTTTGAAGTACAGCATAGCCTAATACAAGTTATATTTCACTGTTTTCTAAAACTGTTTGCTATGGTATTACTTTTTCTAAGGTGACTTTCTATAACTGTAGTTAATAAGATGGCATAACATGTTTACGACAGTGTTTTAGGGTCACTCTTAATTTTAAAAACATAAAGTCTTGTTTTAAAAACAGTTTATTTAAATAAAGTCGTAATTTTATGAGAATAAAGTCTTAAAATTGTGAAAATAAGGTTGGAATATTATGAGTATAAAGTCACAATATCCAGAATAAACACTATTTTGAGAATAAAGTGGCATTAAAGCCAGGAAAGTCGCATTATTATGGCCAAAGAGTTTCCACAAAAATAGCAAACTCCTCATGATAAAATGAGGGACACTGAGGATTTGGTAAAGTCATACTTTTGTATCGGATATACCAATAAAGAAATACTCAATCTGCTGGCATCGCAGGCTGACTACAGGGCTCCTTCAGGATTGATAATTTTGATTACCATTCTCATCGTCTCTTGTTAAACTGCATGCCCTCTTCAAATGGCACAGAGATGTACGCCCTCAGGGGGCGTCATAGTGGGGGGAAAAGTGGTACTGAGTTACCAGGGCCCCAGTGGGGAAGAGGGCCCTTGAGGAGTCTGGAATTTTATTTATCTTTAAATATTAAAATAAATAATATTTAATAACAGGAGGGGAAATATGAGTTCATTATATACAAAAAACATACAAACTATTTTAGTGGGGCCCAGGCGCTGCTTGTGCATAGGGCCCAGAATTTGGTGCTGCACCCCTGTACGCACCGATAGCAATGTAGTCAGCCACAGCCACTGCCCTTGAGTTTTCCTTCAACAAAACTCCAAGTCAGTCTGGTTCTTTCAGTGTAAAACACAGTTTCTTGCACAGACGTTTCAGCGCTCTTATACTAATAACAATCCGATGCTGAGGGGTTAGCAGATTGAATATTTCTTTATTGGTAAATCTGATACAAAAGTATAACTTTATATTACAACTTTATTCTCAAAGTTAACTGTGTTTTTTTTATTGCCCTAAAACGCTGTCGTAAATTTTGTAGTCAGTCATTCCAATACATTTTTTTTGGCATTACAGACCTTAGAATTTGATTGATGATAATGTGTCCTGTATTCTACTTAAATTAATAACCTGTTTAGAAATCAGAACAGGTGCCATCTATTATACATTTATTTCTAGGTTTTTTCCCATTTTTATCCCCTTCCCAATGTAGTGGTAGCCAATTAGCCCATCCCCTCCGTTAGGCCTCTCCCCATCACTTTGCAATGTCCCTAAAGGAGGTGCAGGCAAGCACAAGCCTCCTCCGTTGCGTGTGCTGCAGCCACTGCTTCTTATAGTGGTAGCGTCTTTGCCCGCTGAGCCACTCGGGGCCCAGAACAGGTTCCATCTATATATGTTATACATGGCATAACCCTTTAATATGTAGCATTACATATTCGTACACATCCGTCTTATAATCAGTATGAAATAGTTCTTTGACTTATGCCACTTCAGCACTTATGTCAAGTCTGATCAGATTAGATACGCTT
Organism: Crenuchus spilurus; assembly: GCA_036984385.1. Classification (NCBI taxonomy): domain Eukaryota; kingdom Metazoa; phylum Chordata; class Actinopteri; order Characiformes; family Crenuchidae; genus Crenuchus; species Crenuchus spilurus. The sequence goes on along the minus strand of BRDA01067836.1, from coordinate 1,073 downwards.
CATTACCCTCATGTATTGATTCTTGGGTGCCCAACACCTTGTGGCCAGTTAGTGGTTTGTTCTTCTTTGGACCACTGTCATAAGTGACTCACCACTGTTGACAAAGATCACCCCATGATCCTTGCTGTTCTGGAGATAATCTGACCCAGTCGTCTAGCCATCATTAGATGGCTCTTATCCAAAGTCACAATGCCCATTGCCAAATATATAATGCTGGTTCCTTTAGGAATGTGTAGAACATGTAGAGATTGGCACCCAGAGAGTATGTGGCTATGTAGGTCAGATGGTTTTAATGTTATGTACATTTGAAGCATATGATGTAATGCTTTTAAATTTGGACTTTAATATAAAAAGAGTTAACTGCAGGAAAAGCTGAAGCATAAATTTATATTCTCTGTTTTGTTCATGCATTGAACCCTTAGGCAAGCTTACCCAATTAGATAGCAACATCTTTAGGGCATGAGTGACTGACATACATGAAAAGAATGAGTTATTTAATAAATCACCAACTCTGATTATATCTTTGCTGAGTTTGTCAACAAATGTTACATAACCAGTATTTAAACATGCATATATAAATTATATTACACCTTTCCTTTGTTAAACAGCAGTCCAAAAGGTCTAAAGTCTTACACAGAGCAGTCAGATTACAAGAGACAGTCGTCTGAAAATGTAGTACACATATGGAACATAAAATATGTTGAATAAAATTGTCAACTGACTGTAAAAGGTATGGTGGTCTATTAGATACAGTGAGGTAATTTATATGCAATGAACAGTGTTTACCAGTCCAGGTCCTTGAGTGTTCCTGTACTCCATATTTTATTTTACCCTCTCCCTGTACACCTGCCTCATCTCAGCTCATTAACAAGCCCATCGTCTCTTTAATATGCATGTGTTAGAGCAGGGAAAACACTAAAATGTGCAATACAAGGCTACCAGGATTAGGAAGCACTGTTAAAGACATCTGGATACACTCAAATCATCATGCATTTATAGAAGCAAGAGGTTTAAAAGAGAGTTTTTAAGAGTTTTAAAAATGAAATGTTTAAATACAAATGTAGTGATGTAGT